>BQNB010157226.1:0-15177 GCA_026074375.1 Tanacetum coccineum | reverse complement strand
ATTCTGATCCTTGTTGTGTATTTTTATATATGTATTTATATTTATTGATACATAAAAAGGTGTAAGTTTTCTGCGAGTCAAATGCATAGAGAGAATAGTAGAGAGGAACAAGTATTTGAAATTCAAATGATAAAATGGAAGGAAAATGAAAGAGTTTGTTACAAAATGCATCCATCTCTAATAAAGATTAAAAGGGTATTTATAGGTGAGGGAAGCCTCCTTCCCTTCCTTATTTTCCTAACTTGTCACATCTAGTCCCTAGACTTTGGTAATTATGTTATTTCATTCTTTTAGCATAATATACCTTATTACAAACTACTTTGACATTAACAAAAGAAACACTAATGACTTAAATAATACAAAATCACATAATCGACACTTTTAATGATCCTAACAGTATCAAACTGGTTGGTAAACTGATTTATTTGCCAGTTACAAGGCCTCGCATTTCTTATGATGTGCATTGTTTAAGTTAACACATGTATTCTCCCTTATAGTCATATTTTACTATTGCATTAAGGGTTCTAAGGTATTTAAAATGGTCTCTAGGGTATGGTATTTGGTTTTTTAAAGGTAGTAGTATGGGTCTGCATGCTTATTCAGATGCAAACTAGGCTAAGTTTTTTATATCAAGAAAATCAATGTTTTATTTTTGTGTCTTTTTTTGTGGTAACTTGATATCTTGGAAAAGCAAAAAATTAGCAACCTTTACAAGGTCTTTAGCTGAAGCTTAATATAAATGTATAGCTTCCACTACATGTGAAGTAGTGGGGCTTATTAATCTGCTAAAGGACTTAAATGTGGAGGGATTGTTGCCAGTGTCATTATATTGTGATAGCACTTATGCTATCCAAATTGTTGTCAATCCAATTTTCCATGAGAAGACTAAACATTTTCAGGTGTTATAAAAATTATGAAGGTAAATTCAGCTGATCAAATAACTGATATCCTTACTAAGGTCTTAAGCATTTCTTCAGCATAAGCAGTTTTGTTCTAAACTAAACATGGTTGATATGTTTGTAGAATATGTTTGAGAAGGGGCGTTGAAATATGTCTTTGACTTTTTGTCAAACTCATACTTTCTAAGTTAAGGGATTGGTTTTGTATTTTTCTCAAACTTCTAATACTTTGGGTGTGTTTTGTTAGTTTCTATTGTGCATGGTTCAAGTTGTATTTCAGCTCTATATAAGCTCCCACCAAAGTAGATTTAGGGTTTCATCTTGTTTGTTTCTCACACACATACTCAAAGTTTTCTCTCTCGATTTCATTGACTTGTTTAGTCTGTTTGATCATCTTGATCATTGTATTAGTCTTGGTTTATTGTTTATCTTCTGAGAGTTGTAGTGGGGTAGTTTGTAAGAGTGATTTGTATTCTTTAGAACTGCATCAAGTTGGGGACAATTCATCTTTTTTGTATGTAGTGTAGCATCCAATTTAGGACTACATATCTGATTATCCAAGTAAAATATTGTAGCACGTGTGGAGGTTAATTGAGTGTAATCTAAGTATTATGGTTGTTATCTTAATAGTCTTTACATTTATTATCAATATCATTAAGTATGGGTGTGCACAGTTCGGTTTGGGTCGGTTTTTAGCTAAAACCGAAACCAAATGAAATATTCGGTTTTTATAAAGCAAAAATCAACACCGCTCGGTTTTTGCCAGTTCGGTTTTTCTGGTTTTTCGGTTTCAAACCGTTTATATTTGGTTGTGGCTAATTTATATTAATAAATTTGTTTTACGTAGAAAATTGGTTTTTTATTTTTATTTTTTTGTCAATATAAGCTTAATAATGTTTACAAAAATTTCTACAATTATACACATATAAATGAGACACACACACATGCAAGTAAAAATACACATAGTATGATCATTGTCATATATGTAACGATAAATTGTCAAGTAAACATACGTACATGACAAACATATATATAAACATTAAGATATATATATTATAATTCCACTCGCAAAATAAATATGAATTTAAATTTTGGATTTATTATTTATTTATTTATATTATATTAATTATACATTATTATAAAACTGGTTCGGTTATGTTTTTACGGTGTTTTTGGATGAAAATCAAATCCGAACCGAATTTTTTTGGTTTTTAAAAGTAAAAACCGAAACATCGGTTTCTATTTTTGATCGGTTTTTCGTGTTCGGTTTTTTCGGTTTTCGATTTGGTTTCGGTTTTTTCGATTTTTCCTGCTCACCCCTGTCATTAAGTATACGGTTATTACCTAGTTACTTGAAATAACTAATTAAAATATTTTAAAAATGCATCATTTGCAGCAACAAAATACATACAAATATCTTATCAAGTTTGTATGACATTATGATACAAGTTGGTATATATTATTCGTAGAAAATTCAATATAGTGTGAAAATTACCACTAGGATTCACAATTTTCCTTTTCTTCTAAACGTGTCGACAAAGGCTGAGGGGAGCAATGCATGTTCAGTTGTTCATAATTGATATTTTTGTCATAGTCTCAAAGGAAGCTTTATAATAAAGAGTTTGGATACTAGTAAAATAATTTTTTATTTTTTAGGCCACATGTCAATATTTATTTAACCAAAAACCAATCAAAACAACGTTTACAATAAGATGGCGGGCAAACAAGCAACAAGCTGCGCCGCAACCCCTTTTTGATGGCAAAACCAATCCTACTAAAAATAAAGTTTTGTGTCTTAGGGGTCGAAAAATTACTTTGCACAACCCGTTGAACCCTATTCAAAAACTCCTCTGCTTCTGGTGCTAGGAAACCAAATGTATCAAAAGCAAAAGGGATAAACACGTGTTGATTCTCTAAACAAGCTTTCTCGTGTTTAGCAACGCTCGATTCCGCTTTCAACGCAGCTTGTCCTGCAACAAATCAATTGTCCCTGAGCCCAAATCTCGATTCATAAAAGAATTCTATAGTTGATTCATAAAATGATTCACTTTATATCAATGGTGACTTGTAGACCACCCATTTATGGATTTGTTTTTTACATCAATTTCGGATAATTTGTTTTCGAAAATGTTTAAGTCAACGAGAATAAAGCTAAATATAACATATTAAAACAACACAAATGAGTCTTGAAATGTAAAATATCAGTTTAGCAATTATTTAAATGCATTTTTATTTAGCTGAAAGTGAATTAAGATAATGTAACTAATATTTTACGTTTAGAATTTTAATCTATTATTTTCATATGTTAAAGTTAGTTTTATTCTTGAAATTTAAAAGTATCTGGCAAGTATTTGAACGAGATGGGTATAAAAAAAATAAACATGTACCCAGGACCTCAAAAACTCAAAGACCGCCCTAATAGACCTCATATAATATTGTCGTAATAAACCGCTTCATACTACAACAAATGACATGCATGTTAGCATGTAGGCTGATCTATATAGTAGACATATAAGACCCCATATGTTCTTAAAATTTTGATTGTGCTAATTTAAAGTAATAGTTACATGGAGTGTTTAAACATGATGAGGTAATCTTACACAAGTAATTATTGTAATCCTCTTTTTAAGCTTTTATAAAACACTTTTTCCTCTCCAGCTTCTTGTTAGGTTGCTATAATACAAATTTCATTCAAAAAATTTGTTAGATCTACTGATAAAATATCAAGAAGATTAGGATGTTCATATTACTTAGAAATTTCGAATGTTATATACAACCCACATGAGAGTTTTCTACCGGCTGAAGATTTTGGTCGATCTTTTCGTACCCCACACGCTCACTTTGTGTTCATATTTTGTCGTTTGAGTATTTGTTGACTGTTATAGGACTTTAATGCATGTTTAAATTCAATTAATAGAAAGTATAAAGATATTTCGATTTTGAAATGATACATTTAAACGAGAAACACGGGTCGTTGAAGAAATATATTTTGAATTTTCTTCAAGAAACTATACCCTTTGACAAAAAAGAGCAAACATAATTTCTAGAACCTTTATACAAATTAACTAAAATTAAGAATTACAGTTTTTTTAAAGGCAATTAAGGATTAGTTACAGTTAATAAGTGTACGTCCTTCCCAAACAAGGACGTTGGAAGCTCTTATAATAAATGTCATATATACAAGAAATCTATCTCGTACCTATTGTTGCAGTGACATGATGGTTTTGTAAACGAAATTTCATGAGTTATTTCGAGTAAACTATACAGACTGTATTCTTTCTTTTTTATTGCTTATGAGTAATAAGCAAAACCCTAAATAAAATGTTTTGCTTGATTTGTAAAAGATCTAAATGCGGGTTGTAACCTAATCAAGAAACGGAAAACTGAAATTTTTGGAACTGGTTTTATACAGTTGTTATTCGCTTCAACATAAAGATTAAATATCTAAAAAGATGGAATTTTATGTAAAACTATGTCACAACCCATGTGGTCGTCTTACCGTGCCCTACACATTCATATTCGCATGATGTTGTCTTTGAAATTAGTGAGTTTTTCTTGGAGTGGTTCTATTCTTGTCTATCCCCTCTAGCTACTGTTTTATCTTTTCTTAATACGTACTTACAGAATGATAAAAAGTTTTTACATCAAATGACGAGACTTTCACCCAACATGTCCTTCTAGTCTAGCGGGACAAGCCCTAAGTACTGACAAGGAGTTCTCTAAATAAACAAGACAAACGTACACCTAAACAAAAGTGGTTGGAACATCCTTCGTAGTTCATACCACATAACTAATAAAACAACATGTACAATGATACTGACTCGATTCCATAAACTCTATATGTCTTGAGTGAGTTGTTATCAGCCACATCTCAATTACTCCCTTTGTCTGCTTGAGAATGTGCTCTTCAATCTTATCGTCATCTGATCTGGTTTGGAGATGTAATAGCTGCCGAGGGTTTTTTTTTCTTTTGAAAAGTGAAGAATATATTAGCACTAAACAATATAAAAGGTTACAAAGATACAAGTAAGACCATGGACATACCTAGAGACGGAACCATGATTCAAAGTAACCATGTGCATTTAAAATAAACTAAACAAGATTATAAACAAATTTCTAGAGACCGGATGCATTTAAAAAAAATTGAGGTTTTTTAGCAAAATTTACATTACGTCATAAAAATTTATGGGTGTCCTAGGACCACCCGAGACACACCCTGGTTCCGTCACTGCCCATGACTTACAACAAGATACAAACCAACATAACAAAGAAACATGAATCTATTCTTCACTCTTTCACCCACAACAACTACATTTCCTATAACTATATTGTCATTACACAATCAATCCAGTGTAGACTGACTTGAGAATGACAATATGAATAGGCCTTATTGTCGTGTAAACCCGATAGTATGTACTACATTTCCTTCATGAAGATCTACTAGATGAAACCACTGCAGCTTCATCCTCACAGTAAGCCAACTAGCATATCATCCATGAAAGGCCTCTTACATACTAAGAGCTTGTTATAACTAGTAGAAGACTACATTTCCACTTGTGAAGACCTACTTGAAATTATCCTGCTGTTTACATCCACACACAAGACAATTCAAGTAATCATCCACAAATGGCATTATTCACAATACCAATGTTCTAACCATCTCTATAACTCCATCTCTATACTTCTTTAATCTACACATCCAACAATTGTCAACAGTCTAGTTTAACATCCTATTTATCAGCAACATTACACACATCTCTAAACTTTTTCACTTTCAATCCCATCAACTTGAATTTCACAGTGTCATAAACCGATCTAAACACATTCGGCCAATCTCTCTTCATTTCTAAAGGTTCTAAAATCCCTTTCTTGCCAAAGACGATAAACAGTAGCCCTAAGACATAGTCTTCTAACAATGCTCCTATTGGGAAGTGCTCATGTCATATGAATATTTATATGGCTAGAAATAAATGAGCCTATGAGGTCACACACTTATACACATAGATGATACTCTATTAGTATATATAATAATATAAATGTATATATATTATATATATTAATAATCTATCGATGATACTTAACGGTCGTTAATTGTTTGTGTTACGAATTAATAAGGGCAAATCACAAGGAAAATCATCATACTTGTCACCTTATCTTTTTATAACTCCTTACTACGTTTTTTTGTCTTTTCGAGTCATTATAGTGGGTTTTTTTGGGCATCCATGACCATTTTACCCTTTAAGGTCCCTGTTACATAAATGGTCCTTGTTACATAAATGGTCCTTATCACCGTCTTCATCACATTCCTCATCCACCATCATCACCATTACCATCACAACCCCATCATCACCATTAACACAAACATATATTTTGTGGAAACTAGAAAGGGGAGGGGGTGAATAGTTTACAGGTTCGTTTTACGTTTTAAAAGTTTGCTTTCAAAATACTTAGATTCGAGTTGTATGCTCAACTAATCAACAATATGAATCAACAATGTAAATATCTAAACTAATACTAAATAACAATCACAACAATATAAAGAGATGAGAGAATGAACAATCAAACCAAGACATCAAGATTTATAGTGGTTCGGCTACGAAGCTCTTCTTCGCCCTACTCTACTCCCCGGGTATCCTACTCGAGATTTCAGTATGTCAACAAGCTCCCTTCAGACGGAGAAAACCGTTTACATGTCGCTTACGTTGTTTTTCGACACTAAGCTAAATGTCGAGTCATAATCCTAGCTAGAACCAATCTACCACTTCACAAACACTATACACTCACAAGATCTACACTATCTGATTTACACACAATCCGAATCACATAATTACACAAGATAATTACAATAGAGATTTGATACTTAGAAGAAGAGAGGAGAGATCACTAAATAACAATTCGTTTCTTGACGAATACGAATGTTCTTCTCTTGCACTTGATAGAGAGGAGAGATGGGAAGAAGAGATTAGATCACTTGAAACAAGATCAAAGGATGTTAGTGATCAAGAGATTTAGAGAGAGAAAGTTATCTGAAAAAATCATGCAAAGAGGTATGTTCTTCAGCTAGAAATGGAGCAGTATTTATAGGCAGGAAAACCCAACGGTCGCTGTAGGCGGTCCTGGCGGTCCCAGATATATCTGGGGGCTGCCAGACCTATAAGGGGTCGCCCAATAGGCTACGCTCCTGTTTTTGTCTTTTTGTGGGGAAGGTTGCATCTGTTATGGAACCTTCTATTTTTTTAGGGGGGGGGGAATTTTAAATTTAAGTTTTAAATATAAAATTTCTTTTAATTAGAAAATATTTTGTATATATATTTTTGTGAAAATACTTTTGTAAAAATGTGATGGTTAAGAGAAAAATTTTGTCTTGATCAATAATCATGCTTAATAATTTATTTCGTCCCCCATACTTAAGTGTATTCTCTAATCTTAGAAATGGAATTTTACGATTAATAATTTGTAAACGTTTATTTTTATCGTAAACGTTTTTACATTTTGTTATTATCAAAACATTGAGAGGTCGAAACATATAATGTTTTTAGACATTATTTGTATTAACAATCTCCCCATTTTTAGTGATGACAAAATATAAACTCATTTTGTATAAAATTAAAGGTTTTAAATTATTAATGAGTTTTCATTCCATTTCTCCCCCTTTTTGTGGAATTCAAAAAGGATGATCGTCGAAGTGTTGTAGAAAGAAAGAAGTCGACGATATCAAGACTCCCCCTTGATGTATGCTCCCCCTCGTTTGGCGCACCAAGGGATCGATCTTACAAAAATTGTTTTCTATATGAGGTGATATGACCTAGTTTTCAAGAGTGAGGTGGAGAGAGTGAATTCATGGTGCGGTAAGAAGATGATTCTATGTGATGTAAACATTTTGGTTTATATATCCCTTAAGAGAAAAAAGATAAGATTGCAGTTGTGAAAGCAAAAAGACCAAGTTTGACCCATGATAGTCGTGATAGTTGAAGGTAATGGGATGACCTATGAGAAGGTGGTTAAGGTGGGCTGGTACTCCTTTTTATTGCCAATTTGTATGTGTGTTTGTTGTCTTTTCCTGTCTTTTTGTTGCTCATAATTGTGGTGAAGGTGGTGATGGAGTATCAAGAATGTGATCAAGAGGAGTGATTGGTGACAATGGGGGGGGGGGGAAAAAAAAACAAAGAAAGTGTGATATCCAAAGAAGGATGACTTTGAAGTGGTTAGGGTTTAAAGGTCTAGGAGGAACATCCGAGATGTTGTCAAGCAAAGGGTTCAAATGTTGAGGAGAAGTTGGTTCATTTGATGATGGTGGTGAATTTCCGGTGAATTTGAAGTTTTGATTGAAAAGAAGAAGATGTGTTCTCTTGGCTTGATGAGGTTTGATTGATTGATGGAGTTTTTAATGGTGCATTTGGAAGAGTTGGAGATGAAGAAGTTGTTGTAGGAGAAGGTGTGGTGGTGACATCTTCATCACTAGAAATGTTAACAAATAGTTGTCTAGGAGAGATTATGGTCAGTTTGATTTTCTTGGAAGAGTTAAAAGAAGAGGCTTGAGTGGAATCCATGATAGGATGGTTTGAAGAAGATAAAGATGATAAGAAGAGTGGGAAGGATGGCTTATTTAATTAGGAAGCTTGGGATTGAAGTGGCAAATCATGAGGATTAAGAGGATAGATTCCAAAAGTGGTTTAGCAAAATACAGAAAGTATAATTGGGTGCACTAGAGAAGAGAGGGATCTAGTCAACTGCAACAGAATAATCAGGTCTGGTAGTTAACAGTAGAATTTCCATGACTCTAATGGCGGTCTCATAATTACATGGTGGTCCCTGATATATTAGGGGGCCGCCCAGTATTTATAGGGGCCGTTTTCTGGAGGAGCAAATATTTTCTAGTTTTTTAAATTTTGTAAAACATGTCCAGAAAAGGTTTCCTAAAAACACCCTTTTTGCAGTCAAACCTATTTTACCAGGGATCGACTAATATCTAATAATCAAATTCACAAAATTGACTATTCTAAATTCTTGAAAGATTGTAGAATGATCAACCCTTAACCTTATAATAAAAACCCATTTTACCTTTATAAACTTGTTACTCCTTAGCTTTAGTGGTGGAGATGCGTATCCTTGCCAAGCCTATAATTAAATACTCGTCATGACCGAGCAATTGAGTGAATTAATTACATGTTACCACATAGATTAGTTGAGTGATTTGAGTGTTTTCATCTTCCTATTTTGTGAGGTGTTTGATTGTGTACTTGTAATAGATCGAATGAATGCTTAAACGGAAAAATCCTTAGGGATACATTTTCATAAACTTCTAAAGGCTACTTGAGGACAAGTAGGATTCAAGTTGGGGGATATTTGATGACATCAAATAACATCTATTTTATAGCATCATTTATCCTATGTAATTAACCTATTTTGTATCATTATTGCAAAGAATTGTTACTTAATCATTTGTATTTGAGAATTGCAGTAATTATGGAGTACTTGGTGAAGATTAACTAAAAGGCACACATTCTGGAGCTTAAACAGAGATATTCTGAAGAAAACGGTTCTGACAACCAATACACCGTATCCATCAAGGAAGATACGGCGTATCTGTGCATGCACTCACCAAAGACCACGAAGGAAACAAGATCCAATACAACGTATCCATGAATAACCAATACGTTGTATTCAAGCCATATGGAAATAAAATATTCTGGAAGATATCAAACATGGTCCCTACTCTAAGAAACCCTCGATACGCCGTATCCAAGACTTTGGATACACCGTATCGACCATATTCCAGACCCTATAAATAGAAAACTCAAAAACGAGTTTTAAGTGTGCTAAATCATATTCTCGATACCTAAACTACAAAAGTCAATTTCCAGAGGAGAAAAAGAGCAGAAGAGGTCGAGCAACGCGATTAATTCCATAGGAAACAACGTGTAATTTCTTATACTCTTGTAATCGTTCAGTTTTTGGTATCATTCGTTAACTCGGTTAGTTTCCCATGGCTAAATCATTACTTTTGTATTAATTATGACGTTTGAGGGCTAATACCTTCGGGTATTAGCCATTGTTATGAAGATCTTAATGTTTGGTTTTTTATCTTGATTGCTTAATTTATCGTTGATTGCTTGTTTATGTTTATCATTTTATACTTGTTTACATGCTTTTGTATGCGACCTATCATTCAACTGGATCTAGTGATACGGACCAAGTAATCTAGATGCCGAGATAGCTCTCCATATAGTGATTTATACATGTAGACCAATAGGATCACAAATAATGACCTATCTTTTCCCTTAGATTGTGAGCTTATTTGGACCAACAGGTAACCTTAGGATCAACGAGTATGTTCTCGATTAATTGGTAAAGACTTGGTTAGTGGACTACTAGTGTATGAATTGCCATTAAGCAGTAAGTGGGTAAAGTCTCTATGAGCTAGGGTTTAACAAGATCACCATTGCTTTAATCCCTAAGATAGATTATAATCAGCAAATAAGGATGCTTTATGCGGATGCGTTTAATTGTGACAGAATTCTACGTGTCTAGGTTTAAGGAAGAAGTACCGCCTTAATCTTAAGAATGATATGCCGCCTCGAGATAAGTAATCATTGCACTAAATAAACAAACCAACGTTCTGATTAGATTAATAATGGTTAATACAGTTTTCTTATATTTGGCTAGACCGCTCTTTTATCTTCTGTTAATTTGCTTGCGTGTGTTTTAGTGTCTTAAGTTGATTTTAGTCACCACAAAACCCGTGCCAGTCTCTCAGGCTAAAAACCCCCTGGTCAGCATGCAAGTTTTACACTTTTCAGTGTCCATGTCAAAAGCAAGGGTTAACCCATCCTTGGACATATCTTGCATTCTTTTAAAGTAGACATGGCCCAGTCTAGCATGCCATATGATTGAATCATTCAATTTAAAGGTTTACATAAAGGTTGATTTACCAATATCATTAACAATATTAAGGCTGAACATTTGATTACATAAATAGCAAAACCAATAAACACACCATGTTTAGACAAAACAAATTTATCAGATTTAGTTACTTGTTTATAACCACAATTATTCAAAATACTACTTGAAACCAAAAAATTTCTAATATTCGAAACATGCAAAACATTAAACAAGGAAATAATCTTTCCAAAACTAAAATCTAAGATCTACATAACATATTGACAACTGAAGGACCAGCAACATTGTTGCCTTTTGGCTTGTCACTATCCTGCACCCCGAGGGACTCCTTAATGCGCAAATGACTGCCCAACTCAACAAGAGTTAACTCCTCATTGAGATGTTTCAAGGTGTGCTTGAAATCTTTCCAAGAATGAGGGAGTTTGTCAATGATACAAGAAACCTGAATGACCTCATCTAAGTTCATCTTATGTTGTGTAAACCTTCTAAGTATACCAAGAAGTTCATTGTATTGTTCCAAGACTGGTCTTGAATCAATCAATTTGTAATTTGTGAAATTACTAACAAGGAACTTCTTACTTGATGCATTCTCAGCCATTTATTTGGCCTCCAAGGAATCCCATAGTTCTTTAGAAGATTCAACATTCTGGTAAATATCAAATAAAGAATCAGACATACCATTGAGGATTAAACCCCTGCAGACATAGTAATCATTGTCCCACTTGGCCATCTTCCTGATAATACGTCGTATCCGTTCTTGGAGACCAATTTTCCTTAAATTTGACAAAGTAAAGAAAACGTACCTTGGCCTCCGTAACGTCCTTGTTTAAACACCATCCTTATAAAACCGCTTAGGGTTTTCTAGGAACGGGATGCCAAACGGCACTTATAAATTCTTAATAAGATTTAATAGCATCCCGTTGTTAAGATAATTCCAAGCCATGATATTAACATCCAATTCCATGATAAAACTTTCCATAATGAAAATTTTATTAATTTTATCATGACTTGTTTCCAGAAGCTTATTTGACCCTTGTGTATTTACATTACCCTCCAAAGATTGTATTATATCGATTTCATTATCATCATTGTCCTTATTTGACTTTAGGTCATCGGGATATATTATGTTAAAAGGGAATAGATCATTAAAGTACAAAACGTTTTGTTCCTCTTCATCATATTTGGACAATGAGGTTTCATCCTTCAAATCAAATTCATCGATACGATGAGGAATTTCAACAGGTGCGTGAAGAATATGATATTGCGTTAGAGGATAGGAACTTCATTGTAAACAATGGCATGGAATTCATTTTCAAAAATCTTTAAGGAAGTCTAAATCATCAAAATAACTGACCGTTGGGTCGAGTGACGGAAATGAAGGCATATTAACTTTTTCATATCAATTTTCTGATAATCCGTTTTAAGTCATTGGACAGAAATTATTTTATAGGAAAACGTGTTTTGTCAATAATTACTGTGTAAATTTCATCGGCGGATTATCAACGATATTCTAATGTAATTTCATTGTTTGCTTAAGATAACTTACCGTGGGTTTCATCATGGGAGTGCTTTTTAGATTTAATTCGTCATTAAAGAACTTAAGCTGGCGATTCGGTTTCAAATGGATCTGAGGGTCGTGAATGTCATTTATACAAGATCTTACCAAAATATATTGTTTCCCAGTTATACACCATACCATGCCGGCGAGCTTTTTCTTCTTCGAGCCTGATGTATTCTTCCATAGTAATGTTGGGGTTGTCTATCCTGTAATAAACTTGCTAAACTACACTATTACACAAACTGAATACACCGTATTACAGTAATACAAAATTATTAACTATTCTAAAGATGGGATCACCATAAACACTAGATAGAATTGATTAGGTCTATCGCATAGAGATAAAGAATCATAATGAGTTCACGATATGCTAAGACGAAGTAAATAGCAATACAATACGTAAAAGATAAACGGAAAATAACAATAGATAAATAGATTTCATAACTGAAATAATAGTTAGGTATATTGATTTTCCCAAAAGGCGGTGCAGGTTCCTAATGATACTACTACTAGCCACTAGTCACGATACTACCGATAGATACATATGTCCTGACCAAACATGCCTACGGGTGATAGCCCAAATGTCTCACATCGAAAGTCTCGAGCCTCCTAAACTCAGCTCGGTCATAGTAGCGAGACACGCGCATCTGCCTTAACTCCTCCTGAGTATGTAACATGTAACGTCGAAGACTGTCAACTCGCTCCCTCTCGACACACAACATCCCTCGTAGTCTCTTGTTGTCCATCTCTAACACCCCAATCCTATCTAACATACCGGCTCTCTGCTCACTAGCAGCCAACATCCTACACCCCCGCTCTCTCTGAGCACTCTCAATATCTGATACCCTATCGACTCCAATCTTAATGGTACCTCTATCCCTAGACTCAGCCTCCTCCCCGACCTTGTCCTCTCCATCACTCCCAATACTAACCTCAACTCCAACATCTGCCTCCCTAGCCGCTGTAGCCTCAACAGCTGTAGTATCAACATCGATGTCTGCCTGAACATCAGAATCAATGTCGGGCTCTGTGTATGCCTCATAACTCTCCTCTATACTATCATCAAAATCAGATGCGGTAATGACACCTCTGATCCTCTTACGAGGTGGTAGCAGGTCGGCACATACGAGAGACATAACTCCTAGTATGGGTGTAGCTAACGGTACTAAAATAGCAGGGGATCTACACCTCTTGTGAGATGGCCCCACAGAAATAGCAGCTGGTGCGTCAACATAAGAATCCGGTAAAGAATGACCTAATGAGGAATCTAAAGAATAATCTGATGATGAATCCGATGAAGAATTGGATGATGAGTCATCTGATGAGAAATGGTCTGATGAAGAATGATCCGGTGGATACCTCGATGCAAGACGGCCTGATGGTAAAGCTCAAACTCTCTTCCTCGCTGTCAACATCTTACGCACCCCGTTAGGCTAGGTACGGTAAGGTCGACCAAAAGGAATCGACTGACCTGGCAAAACGAGAATAGCTGGTTGGTGAGTTAGTTTGGGTGGTGCGGGTAAAATCTAACGTAGAGTAGGTGGTGTAACATCAGTAGGCGATAAATCATGAGTAGGTGATGATGGTGGTGATGAGCGTGCTGCTACTTTGCTCCTTCACTGAGCAACAATAACCTCATACGGGTCCTGTGATGGCGGTCTCTCAGAAGTGTCAATGTCAAATGAATCAGTGTACAGAAATGGGGAAGTATGTGGTAAGGTAAGAACAATAGATGGAATAGTAGGTGTCTCAGCAGGAATCTCAGTTGGAATAGTGCCGAACAAAATAATCCGAGAGGGGGATGATCTCACACTCTCATCTGAAGAATCCAAAGAAATCAAAATAACAGAAATAGCCATAATATGCACAAGCAACAGTTTATATAAATCTCTTTATATCAACCATGCGTGATGCAGAGAAAATAAACGAATGCTATATAAAATACGATATAGCCAAATTAGAATACATTATGCAAAATAAGTAAGGCGATATGAAATTATTTCTTACGTAATATAATATTATAATTATCATATACGTAAGGCAAAGATGGGAACACGTAAAGGCACAAATAATTCATGTAAGGATCACATACTGGTTATAGACCAGACATAGTTATTCTACCTGGTTCTATATAACCTTGGCTCTAGATACCAATCTATCACACCCCCAAACAAGGTCTCGTCAGAATAGATAACCGGGGGCGTGACTTGATCTAGATATCACAAACACAAGGTATAAGAACGACCTCTAAAGGGGTACGTTTGAAATTCATACTTGTTACATTAATAAAATAGATAGTTTTACATTCAACCCATAATAAGTTTCAAAGATTGCGGAAGCAAAATAAAAGTTTAATAAAATGATAACAAGCATGATTAAATAGAAGTCTTAAAAATGGTAGACACATATAGCAATTAAACTTCAAGAAGCACCTTGAGCGAATATCCAACCTAAGCACCTGAAAACATTGCTTAAAACGTCAACAAAAGTTGGTGAATTCATAGGTTTAAATTTGAAACGCAATAGTGTGGACCACAAGTTATAAAACGTATGTGACTATTATAACAGATACAATATCACATAAAAAGAGTGTTTACATTGCACTAAGCTCATGATACCAAGGCTCAATAAGTATGTAGCATATAATAATGCCAGTTGAAACATGCCCTATAACAACCCGTATTTTTCATCAATGTAATTATCCATCTATTAAATTAGATGCACTGTAATATCCATCTATTATATATATCACCTCTTTACAGGGAAATTTTTTGCTTTATCTCATTATGCAACGTAACTTGCATCTCTAAAGTAAACGAG
>BQNB010157225.1:0-15177 GCA_026074375.1 Tanacetum coccineum | reverse complement strand
GGTTTGGCGGGAAGGGGGTTGAGGTACAGTTATGGTTCGCGTTTAAAAGAAAAGAATGGGGAAGATGCAACTTTGGCCCCTCAACTTTCTTTCTATTTTCATTTTATTTAAGCCGAGTTTTAGTTATAAACTAGTTTGGAAAGTGACACTTTTGGTCCTTGTCGTTTTATAACAAAAGAATTAAAAGGGGTTTTGGGTAATTGCAATAATGGTCCCTCTAGTTTATAACAGCAGATTTATAAAAGGTTTATGGGAATTGCAAATTTGGTCCCTGCTGTTTAAATAAAAGAAAGAATTGCCATTTGGCAGTTTTAGTCCCTCTCTTTATTTCACCATTTTTCTTTTATAAAACACTTTAAAAAATGACAGTTTAGCCCCTTGAGGTTTATAAAAATTGTTTCTGGGCCAGTAATGGGCTTGGGTTTGTGTATTGGGCCCAATTGGGTGTGTGGGCTTGTATTGGGCCCAATTGAGTGTGTCTGGGCCCAATAAGGTTTAGGCTTATGTTATTGGGCTTTTTAAGGCCCAATAAGGTTCAGGTGGGTTTTGTGTGTACAATGGCTGAGATTGGCTGTAACTGGGCTAGGATTGGGCCTTCAAAGTCTTCATAGTTATACTATTGGGCTTTCCCGGCCCATCAGATGGGTTAAGATTGCATCCAATAGTATTCTTCAGTTCCGGCTCCGGTTTGACTGCTGATTCTTCTGTATTGACTCTGACTTTGGCATTTTTGGACTTTGGCCTTGATTTTGCACAGTCTTTTCCATTCCATGCTCAGTTTTGTCATTTTGGCTTGGTTTTCTGTCTTTTTGTTGATATCCACTTCCTGCACAATACAAATGCAAAACAAACATATATTTGGCAGTTTTTGTCTGTTTTTGGTCATTTAAGCTCGTTTTTAGAGGTAAAAGATATGTGTAATTAAGCACTTATCAAATCCCCCAAACTAAGGTATTGTGTGTCCTCACGCAATGTTATGAAGTAAACACGTAAGCCCCGTTTTCACCATTTTCTAAATTTACACTAACTACAACTAATATTTTTGGATTTTCTCATTTTTTAACAAGTTTGACTTTCTTTATTTATTAATACTGGGATCATAGAATGACTTTCGATATTGTTCATCTCAAGTGGGGGATACGTACTTTGTATTTCAGTTACGTTGAAAAAAATAGTTAGTTTAAATTTATGTATTTCATGTTGGTTATGTATTATAAAACCAACTAGTTGAAGATAGTGCAACTATTAGCCATCTACCTATATTTGAAGGTTGGGCTAGTATGAGCTACATCAGTCCTTCATTCAGCACTAGCCTATTATTTAGATTAGATTTCCATAATTGGACACTTGGAATGCTGGATAAACGGTAGCCAGTTATGACAATCTTAGATTATTTAGACTACTTGTTTTGTGTTTTTATTTAACAACAATCAAATGTACATCCCATGTTTTTATCCTACCCTATATCATTCTCCAATCTAACCTTTAGTTTTGCTCGAATAAGGGAGTGAGCAATCATACATATCTCATCTGTCGTTACAGATGTGTATGTGTGGTTTTGTCGCCCTTGTTGGTGCAACGCTTTTGGTAAAGATTGCATTTAAAGAATGATTCACCTTCGCTCGCTCTACACCTGCGCTCGCGCGCGCGCTCACTCCCCTTGCGCTCGCACACATCGCTTCGCTCGCACGCGCTGCGCAGACCCTAATTTAGCTGGTGGAGATTTATATACTTTGTCCAAGCTATGATAGAATACAGGTGTGTGTGTGTGTGTGTGTGTGATCACCCCGAAAATGAAACACTTAGACTAGAAAGAGAGTTGAGTGATTTTAATCTCCTTTTTCATAAGGTGTTCGACTTTGATGTTTTCTAGCATAAGTAAATTAAGAATTCATTTCTCTAAGTTAAATTAGGGAAATCTTTTTATAAATTATTCTAAAAGTTCTACTTGATGGCAAATAAAAGTCAAGTGAGAGGATATTTGATAACATCAAATAGTTAATACTTTTTAGTATCAAATTCCCTATAAAAATGCTTGTGATTATGTTATAAATGCCTGAAAACAATACTTAATCACTTATATTTAGTTTACAGGAGGAATACGAGCATTTGAGCAAGATACACGGGATTTGGACGTGGAAATCAAGCAAATGAGGATTCGATACTTATAAATAGAGCCCTCATTCAGCACTATCAGCATCACTCCTTCCACCACAGTATCAAAAACCGAACAAGGCTTCCAGAACATGAAGAATTCCACCATAAGTCTAAGGGAGAAGTCACTGATGTGTCGTTGTGTGGTGTATATTTTTATGATTCAAGTTTTAAATTTATATTTTGTCGACTTAACCAAAAACAACACTTTAAGGGGCAGTGTACCCGGTCGATGGTAGATTCGTAGTAAGTAGGGTGTCGAACACTTGAAGTGAGGTTAAATCTCTCAATTTATTTATATCTTGGTTATCTAATCTAAGTTAATTCTAATCTAAGTCAAACCTTAGTTAATCCTATGTTAGTTCTAATCTTGATTCTAACAGGTAAAAGGGGGGTTTCAGCTTGAGAGACTGGCACGGGTTTGGTGGTGGTGGTGGTGGTGGATTTTCATCATCTGATCCTGCCATTGAATAGATCTGAAAGGTAAAGGTTTATAACTAATGTGTTTTGGTTCTTCTTACTCAGAGTTTCTCTACATGCTTTGATACCACTTGTAGATCCCAGACTTAATAGATCTTTCTAGCATGTTAAGGGTGGTAGCCAATCTGGATAGATCCAAACTAACTACAAGAGAAACAATGACTATGAACAATATAAGCTATGCGGAAACTAACTTATATTGCTAAGAAGAACAATGAATAAAACAAAACTTTGATTCCTATTAATCTGCTAGGTTACAGATTACTAACTATTAATATTTGTAAAACTTGTATCTTTAACTAGTATCGTAGTGTTCCTTTTATACACCAAGGAAACCCTAATGAGCTTACAAAACGCGTTAAGTGATCATGCATATCTATTCCTAATATATCTATACATTAAGGAAACCCTAATGGGCTTACAAAACGCGTTAAGTGATCATGCATATCTATTCCTAATGTATCTCATGCATATCACTTAAGCAGTACTATCTATATATGCTAGCAGTACTAACTTACTACTAACAGTACTAACTCTACTACTAGTACTAACAGATGTACTAGCAGTACTAACTAACTAACACTAACAGTAATAAACTCGAAAACTTAATTACTAACATAAACCATTGTTTATTCAGTACTACCTTCTTATCTTTTTGTTTCAAAGTTCATAAAGACTCAATATTTTGCCAAGAATATAGGGTTTAGGGGGTGCAAGAGGTCGGTATAGTACCTTCTTGAAACCTAGAAAATAACTTACCTATTGGATTGAATGATGTGTATGACCTTGATACTAAACTTTATAAGGTGGTTAGTAGGGTCTCTTGGTGGAGAAATGATGGGTGATTGTTACATAGAAAGGTAGGAGGTAACCAAGGATGGTGTTTTCTTATGAGTTTTTGGGATTTTAAGTGGCAGTTTGATGGTGGTGGGTGGTGGTTTGTGGTGGTTTGGCCGACCTAAGAGAGGGAGTCGAGGAGAAGGAGAGATTACTCTGAATGGTATGTGACAAAAAGAGTGGGAAGGAAGTGGGTAGCGAGTGTAAGTATGGATGTTGGTGTATAATGAGTGTGTTTTGTATGAGGGGACGTGATTGGTGGGGGTGAGAGGTGACGGTTTTGGGAGATAAAAATGGGGGGGGGGGATTTAAATTTTATGTATTATTTTGTATATATATGTGTGTTATATAATGTATTTTTAAGTTGGGAAAATGTTCGATACAATTTATTATAGCTAATTTGGCTGTAATTTCACAGCAATAAATAACGTGGGCCCCAAATACTATTTAATGTTCTTTTTATATTACTAGTTACTATAGTATTTATTCATCTAAATTGGGTCAACCGAGGCCGATAGTTTATGCTTTCATTTTTGGCTCCAATTATGTTTTTTGGTTATGTTGCAACATATTATGTGAATGTTCAGAGGGTTTGCGGCAATTATTTTTGTGAGATCAGTTTGGGTTACTGATGTTGCTAGTCAACATGTGTTTGCTCTTTTTTTTGTCAACAATTTGTTAGTATGATTCACGGTCCTTTATTTTCCAAGACATAGTGGTAGGTTGATGTTTAGTTTTTTGTACATGTGGAAAAATAGGTGGGTTGTGTTTTCTTGGGTAACCGGTCGAGATGTGTTTGGGTTGAAACAGGTTTGTTTGTGTCGGGTTGGTTACTTTCTTATTTGGTTGCATCTTTCTGAAAACAAATTGAACAAAAAAATAGCTTTAGACTTGGTTCTTTTCCTGTTTGACTGGTTAAAGATAAAAACCTAACCTAAGTCGAATTGTTTGTAAATTCTTGACGTTGACCTCAAAAGTAAAAATCTGTAAAACTTCTGATAATCAGTTTGTCACCAACTGATAATAAATGATAAATTATGAGGGTTGTACAGAAGGTTTCTTATTCGGTAATCTGTTTATTAAAACTTACTTGAGCAAAACAAGTTCAATAATTATATTCTATCACTGTTTGTAAAGTTGTTGTATGATATTAAAGAAGGTAGAGTTGTTTGTATATGCAGGAGAGAACCACGGTTTGCACGTTGGGTTCTAATATTGTTATATATATTTTATTTTTGCCCCGTTATTTTTTCTTTTATGGCTGTTTGTTGTTTTGATCATCAATTCAACCTATACAGTAAGTTTGACTTCGATACTCACAGTCCAATAGCTGACTTTAGGAACCAAGGGTATAGATGGATTGAAGCTACACAAATGGTTGGCATCAAGTTTATGTTCATCACTAGTTGCAGATAATGCTCTTCATCATTATGTTTAGTTGGAATAGTTATATGTGTCATCTTTACTTGTGATTGTGAAGTCCCTTATGAGGCATTTCGTTCATGAAAACTTGATGAATTGGAATTGAAGTCTAAGGCTATATGTGGGGCGTTTGGTTTTGGATGGTCATTTGATCAAATGATCATGTGATTCAGTTAACCATTTTGTCATTATTTAGAAATAGTCAAAGTCAAAAGTGTGAATTTGGTAATAAATGCAGCCAAGTTATACCCTTTTAAGTTATGTTAAGAATTATGTTGTGTAAAGGTTGAAAATGGTACTAATTCTAAATGTTGTTAAACGGAAAAAGTTCTTAAGGATACATTTTTGTAAACTTCTAAAGGCTACTTGAGGACAAGTAGGATTCAAGTAGAGGGATATTTGATGACATCAAATAACGTCACTTTTATAGCATCATTTATCCCATGATTCTTACCCACTTTGTATAATTATTGCATGAATTGGTACTTAATTGCTTAAAGTTTTTATTTGTAGTAATTATGGAGTACTTTGTGAAGTTATGCTAAAAGGCACGCATTTTGGAGCATAAACGAAGAGTTTGAGAAAGTCTACTGATCGGACAACCAATACGCCGTATTATTCTAGACCTATACGACGTATCCAAGACTTTGACGAATTAAAAGACCATTTCTGGACTTTGAAAAATACGCCGTATCCACATCAACGATATGCCATATATAATAATTTGGTCAACGAAGAAGAACAAGCTGGTTTTACCCAATACGTCGTATCCATCAAGAAGATACGACGTATACGTGCCTACACTTCACAAATAACCACGAAGGATTAAAGACCCAATACGCCATATCCAGGAGCCTTTATACGCCGTATCTAAGGTTTATTATTCGTGAAGATTCTAAAAGATATCAAACGTGGTCCTTACTCTAAGAAATTCCCAATATGTCGCATCCCACATCACTCGATACGGCGTATCGACCTGTTTCTAGACTCTATAAATAGAAGACCCTAAACTCAGTTTTAGGTATGCAAGTGAATCCCTAAACCACCAAGTCGACTATCAGACGAATAGAAGAGCATAGAAGGTTAGAAAAGAGACTCAAGATCACAAGAAAACTCTTGTAATCTTCGCGCAACCAAATACGCGTTCGGTTAAGGTTTCTTTTCTTTAATCGTTCATATATGAAACCGTATGTATTTTTACAATGACTATCGGCTGATACCTTTAGGTATCAGCCATGTTTATGAAGGTTTGATGTTTGGTTTGTTTATATCGATTGCTTAATTTATCGTTGATTGTTGATTATGTTTATCAATTTATACTTGTTTACGTGCTTAAGTATGCGACCTATCATTCAACTGGGTCTAATCCTACATATTTAATGCGCTGCAACTTCTGTGTTATTTGGGCATAGGCTAAGAGTCCTAGATAGCTCTCCATATTGTAACTTATATATCTAGAATCATAGGATCACAAATATTGACATATCTTTACCAATGGTTTAGTGAGCTTAGTTGGACTAGCAGGTGGCCTTGGGATCAACGAGTACGTTCACGTTCCACTGGTAAGGATTCGGACAGTGGACAACTAGTGTATAAAATGTCGTTAAGCAGTAAGTAGGTAAAGTCTTGATGAGCTAGGGTTTAGTAAGAGCACCATTATTAATCTCCTAAGATAGATTATAATAAGCAAATAGTATGCTTTATGCGGATGCGTTTAATTGTGACAGAATTAGCGTGTCTAGGTTTTAGGAAGAAGTACCACCTAAATCTAGGAATGATATGCTCCCTCAAGATAAGCACTCATTACACTAAATAAACAAACTTGTGTTTTATTGAATTATTCATGGTTGATATGTTTTACTTACATTAATGTTGACCGATCTTTTATCGTTTGTTCATCTTCTTGTGTGTGTTTATTGCTTTACTTGTCATCAAAACCTTAGGTTAGATACCCAAAACTGTGCCAGTCTCTCAGACTGAAAACCCCCCTTATCATTAGACTAGGTCTAACTTTTGTTTTGCATAAATTAGATTAATTTAATACTAACATAGATAACTAAAATACTGATAGAATTAGGAATTAACGCTCTCGCTCTTAGTGATCGACACCCTACTTACCAACAAAACTACATCTGATTGGGCACACTGCCCGTTAAAGTGTTGTTTTAGGTTACGTCATGAAAATATAAATGTAAAACTTGATAACTAAAATAACAACCTACACGACGACACATCAAGTTTTTGGCGCCGCTGCTGGGGAGTGAAGTTGTTTAATTCTTGTTTATTAGTGTTTTAGTTTAATTTAGTTTAGATTAATTTGCATACGTGTGTGTTTGTTTTGTGTGTTTAATTTTCTGCATTGTATATTTTTGCATGTTGTGTGTTTTCTGCATTATTACAGTCTTCTGTAATATTCTAAGTCGAATACTGAATACGGCGTATAAATGTTTTCTAAACCAATACAGCGTATTCGACTCTAAACATCCGTACAACGTATCCAGTTCACTAAATACGGCGTATTAAGCTATTTGACAGTTTTCTTTCCTAGCGAATTTATTACAAGTTAAAATGGATGACCCCAACATTACTATAGAGGAGTATATCAAGCTTGAGGAAGAAACAGCTCGTAGGCGTGGTAAGGTGTATAACTGGGAAATTGCTACGTATGGTAAGATTTGGTGTGATGAAGACGTTCAAGACCTCAGATCTGTTGAAACTGAATTCCCAGCTATAGTCTTTGATGACGCGTTTACATCTGAAGTAACGCTCTCCTGTGAACCCACGGTAAGTCCTCTTAACGACAATAAAACTGACTTTAGAATATCGTTTGAAGAATCCGACGATAAAGATTACACGGTAATTTTTGACAAAAACTCATTTTCTTATAAAATAATTTCTGTCAATGATTTGAAAACGAATTCGGAAAATGATAATGAAAAAGTCAATATGCCTTCGTTTTTGTCTCCCGAGCCTACAGTCAGTTATTTTGATGATTTAGACTTCTTTAAAGATTTTGAGAATGAATTTCCAGCTAGTGTTTACAATGATGCTCTAACGTCTAAATCAGATTCCTCAACTGAACCTGTTGAAATTCCTCATCGTATCGATGAATTTGATTTGAAAACAAAAACATCATTGTCCGAATGTGATGAACAGGAACAAAACGTTGTGTACTTTAATGGTCTGTTCCCTTTCAACATAATTTATCCTGATGATCTAAAATCGGATAAGGACAATGATGATGATAAAATTGATATTAAACAGTCTTCAGGTGGTAGTGTAATAAACACCGATGATGGTTCCTATGCACACGGGTCAAATAAGCTTTTGGAAACAAGCCATGATGAATCTAATAAATTTTTCAAAGCTTAAACATTTATCAAGGAATTAAATGTTAATATCATGACTTGGAATCATCTTAACAAAGGGATGTCATTCATTTTCCTAATCAAGAATTTGTATGTGCCATTTGACATCCCGTTCGACCCCAAGTTGTTCTATAAGGATGGGATTAAATTGGGGCAAGTCTAACTTAAAGACTTTATTATAAACAAAAGTGCTTACTGGCAACCCAAAATGTATGTTTAATTTTTATCGAGTTTGTCCTTCCAGATGGTCGATATGGCGTACCCAAACCCCATGGATACGACTTATTAACCTTATGGACGTTATCCAGCCTTTATTTTTACCACAGTCTATACGACGTATTCATTAAAGAAATACAGCCTACAAGTATCAATACAGCGTATCCTGGGGAACGGATACGGCGTATTGACTTCCTATACAGTTTTAGGTTTTTATTTCGAGTCTAACCAACGAATACACGGAGATAGAATTGCATTTGTTTTCTGAGAATTTATACAAGACCTTTTGAACACAAACGACGACGTTGGTGGAGTATTTTCTGGAATCTAATGTGTGTTGCTAGGATTAAATCCTGCACTTACAACAAATACTCTTGCTTATAAACTCAACTTGGAGAATCTACCGAGCAAAATATCAGGGGAGTTTCTCATTCTAATTCTTTTAATTCTCATTTTTAATGTTTTATCTATACAACGAGGACGTTGTATAATTCAAGTGGGGGATGGGAATTAGAATGTATACTTGTCCTATTTTTCACATAAAATGCTTAAATTATGCTTAAATTTAAAAAAAATTCAAGCATATTTTTGTGAAATTACTTGTTACATAACCTGCACATAATAACCCGTATTAGATATTGTAAGGACTTAACCTTATCCGTTTCTAAATGTTTACCCAAATTTCATAAAATATGAGTGTGCCGGTGATGTTGCAGACTTTAGAACTTGTTTTGGTATATCTATTCGAGACCACAATAATGAGTACTATGGATTTAGATGGAGTAACTTGTTTAAACTGGTAAATTTTTAGGATTACACCCAAAAAGCCTTTATATGTTGTTTTATTAACTAACTACACTGGTTAGTTGAATCCCCGTATAAACCCTTTGTTTACTCTTATCTTAAGAGTAAAATACCCCTAGAAAAACCAATAGAGCCAATCCTTTAGGAATAACACCAACCGTTCGTTTCGTTACACCTTTACACCTTAGCCTACCCTGTTAGACTAAGTCCATTTATTAGTTTCTAGTTGCTTAAAGTGTAAGGTATGTATTTCTCGAGTCTTGTGTCAATTTTCTATCTTTGGTACGGTTGGGAAGAAATTTGCACATTGCAAATGGGAATGTATAAAGTAGTCAAAACTCATGTATTTTTACTACCAACACAATTATTGGTACGTCCGAAGAATGAAGAATTATCGAAGGAATTATCCGGAGTTATTATTATCGTGAAGATGGTGAAATTACACCGAGTTTCATAGTTAGTAGATGAAAAAAATGAAAAAATTAGAAAAAATTAGAAAAAATCGCAACAAAAATAAGGAGGAAAGTTTGGTGATAATCGTTTCGCAAAAGCTTAGACCGAAGGAATTATATGAAGGATCGATTATTCGTTGATACGTCTATAAGTCAACGATGTAAAGTTTTGTATAAAGTGGTAGATATCTCCACTTGTCTTGTAAAAGTATGTAAAGTATGGGATGACTGGGAAGTTTACCGTTACGGGAACGCCATCTCAAGTTGTTGTTTTTGATCTATGATCAAGATGTGTGTAACTAGTTGTGTCTTTTTCATGGTAACGGTTGGGAAAAAATGTCTAGCAACTTGTATTTTGGACTGATTCGTATAAAACCAACACACGCGTAATAATAAAATATATAATATGATGGAAAATTACCAAATTACCCTTAAAGACAAAGGTAAAAAGGAAAATCTTCACAAATATATAAAATATAATACGTATATTAACCAGGAAGTATGATTCCCGGGTCGTTATTCCCCAACGATTTGTGAAATTGAAACCACGTTTGTTGTTCGGACAATGATTTGAATTGGAAACAAAGATTGATTTATTAGCGACTTCTATAAGTAAAAATTACAAATGAGAAATTTAAGCACTAAAACAAATAACGGAAAATCAAACTTTAACTAAAAACGCAAAACGGGAACCCTAAACGGTAGTCTAAATTTCTAAAATTAAACCTGAATTAAAATTTTCTTTTTAAATGGACTCTAATTGACTAAAAAGTAAGTTTAAATAAAACTAGAACAAAAACGAAGTTGAAATGAGCTTTAAAACACGAAAAATGAGAACGGGAACGAATCCCGTTCTTTAAAAATCAAAATTTTGCAAATTAAACCCTATGAAGGCAAAACTAATTTTCCTAGAAACTTTATGATAAAGGAAAATTTTCTAAAAAAGATTTATGTTTTTTTTGATTATTTTTCTATTTTTTATGATTTTTTAAAGTTTTTAATAAAAATAAATATTTAAAAATACTAAACTAATTATAAAAATTCTAGAAAAAAATACAGAAAATAGCTTGAACTAATACGGACCTAGGAAAAATAAGCTTGTGGTCACAGCTTATCGAGTAAGCCACGAAATAAGCTTAAACAACTTATAAGCTATAAGGGAGAAAACGTGTATAAAAATTAAATGTTGCAAAGATATAATGAAAATGTCCCCAGGGCGCGTTGGTAGTGGAGGTGTGTGGTGTGTGTTATAAAAGGGGTTAAGGGTGTTGAGGTCGGGGGTTCGAGTCATGCTCACCTCCGATTTCCACCTTCCCCCCTTTTTTTGAAAACTTATAACAGCAAAGTTTTAGAAAAGATGATAATAAGCACTTTTTATAAAAGAAATGTTTTATGAAAAGCCCTAAATAACCTAAAAACAGCTTATAATATGACAGAAACTACTTAACTACTATTTTTGGTTTTTTTTTCTTAAACTAAATAAGCTAATAGACTAAAATAAGCTAAAGTTAAGACTAATTAAGCTATAATATGCTAAACCTAAGCTAATGAACTAATTAGAACTAAAAATAAGCCAGCAATAAGCTAGAAGACTAAATAAGCTCTTTTATTAACACTAATAACCAAACAGGCCCTATAGGGATATTTGAGCTTATTTTTAGATAAGCTCTTGGATCCTTGTGGGGAAATAGCTTATTAAAGCTTATATTACAACTAAATAGCTACTCTAATTTACTTTTGAAAATTATTTTGGAAACTAAGTGCTTAATGAAAAGGCTAAATGAAATTAGCCTTGAAACTTAGAACATACTGAGTTTTTTTTTTTTTGATTTCAAATAGACAACTTGCTTAATTGAAAGCTAAGAACAGATTACCTAATAAGCTTAATAAGCTAAAATAAGTTCAAAAATACTTAAACTACCTTATAATCTACTTGTGCAAGAAATTTGAAAAGCTAAAAGTTATTTTAACTAGCTGAAAATTTAGATTAAAAATGACTAATTGCAGTTTAAAGCTGCTGATGCATTTGACCACTTAAAAGACTAAAACTAAAGATTTCTCAAGTGCAGGCCTAGAAACTTTCTTTGACACTTATAAATCATAAAACTAAAAGCAAATAAAGTTATTACAACTACTTGAAGCAATTCAAGCTTAAAATGCAAAAGAAACCTTAGCAGTTTTGAACTTATATCAATCTTTCCTATGAAAACTTTAATCAACCATAACAACTATCTAAAATCCTATCTTATGATCCTGCAAATGAACTTCAAATTCAAATTAAAAAACCAAAATAACACAAGCAGTACTAACTCTTAGTTAGTACTGCTGTGACAAACAGTCCTTTAACCATACTCAATTCCATTTAAGCTTATGAAAAATGAAATTAAGAGCTTAAAACCTAAATATCACATAACAAATAGCTTATGACAAATCTAATGGACCTATATGAATAAGAAAATAAGCCAGAAACAAAGAACTAAGAGTTAAGCTACTTATTTTTGGATTTTTATTTATTTTTAAGACAAGATATAAAAAACTAAGATCTACACTACAAAAGCTAAAAATAGATAATCAAACATATTTAATAAGCATATTTAGACAAAATTAAGCATCAATAAGCAAGAAATAAGCTGAAAATAAGCAAATACAATTATTAAGCTAAGAGATTTGAGATTAAAGAAGAACTTACATAAGCCTTAGCTAAACAAAGACAATAAAGCTCAAAAGAGATTTCAACAGCTCTAGCTTATCACAAAGATAAGCTAGTAAAAGTCCTTATGAACTCATCCATGGCTAGTTCATCATCCAAAAGCTCAAAATCCAATAGCAAAGGTGTTAAGACTGATTTTATTGGTTTAAGAATATTAAGAGCTAATTAATAGCTCAATTTGAGCTTAGAGACTCAAAGAGCTTATGAAAAAATTATGAAACAGTAGCAACAACATTTGAGCGTAAAGGGCTTATGACAGGTTATTAAAATAGAACTTATGATTTTATTAACTAGAAAAACTTATTACAATATGCCGAAACTGAGATTACAATAAGCTTTTAAAAACTGAACTAAAACTACATAAGCTAATTTATGAAAATTACAATTAAACTAGAAATTTTTAAAGCTAAAACTAGATAGTGAAGAAGATGCCCCCTTTGTGTGTAAGAGAGTGAGGCTTTATATAGCCTCACCAGAAGCTTCCAGACCCAAAGTTTGTTACACGCTCCCATCAATCCTAGCTCTTGAATCATCTCTCATCATTGGATGCTCTTTCTCCATCGTTGGATTAGATTTTGATCACACGGATTGCCAACGTGGCAATTCGTGTGTCAGAGGCCTTTGTTCTTCTTTTCCATATGTTTTAGTGCAGATCCCATCATTTTGGTGTGTTTTCTCCTTTGCCTCCGTGTCATCTCTTGTGGGTATTGGCCAATGAGAGGGCTTATGTGACGTTTATCCCTGCCATGTTGTACTTAGCCACTTGAATTAGCTTGCCATGTTGTCAATTGAATTTTACCCTATGATTGTGACGTTGGGTAAAAGGTTGAAGACGGGTGAATAGTACCACGTAGCAATTTGATTACCCCTTTTGGATTTAAAGCTCGAGGTAATTATGGGGAGGTAGGTTCCACCACTGGAACAGTAACAACAGAAATTCCCGTGTTTTTTACTTTTTTATAAAAGGGTGCATTTGATTTTGTTGACCCGGGGTTTGACTTGGACTTATAAAAGGATTTTGGGCCGGTGTATTTGAATTGGGCTCGGGCTTGGTATTGTTATAAGGGTTAACGGGTGTTATCTTATAATTAAAAGAGTTAACACCGTTAAGGTTTAGGGATTATTTTTGTAATTTGGTTAACTTTGAGGGACTGATTTGGAATTTTTGGGCTTTGTCTTTTTGTGGTTGACTTTGGTTGACCATAGGTTGACTTTTGTTGACCTTTATAGCATTCTCCCGGCTCTTGTATTCTCTTTCCTTTCCCTTGTCCGTGTTTGTCCGGTTTTGACCGTTTTCTTGAGATTTTTGCAATATCCATACCTACACAATCACAAAGACAAAACAAGCAATATACAAGCATTTAAAGCACAATTTTGTCATTTTAAGGCCTATTTTGATATAAAACGGATATATGTTTTCACACATATCAAAATTCCCCAAACTAAGCGATTGCGTGTCCTCACGCAATGTTATATGCCTTATAACCAAATACCTCCAAACTTTCCCAACTAAACCTTTAAAAAGTAGCAAAGACTTTTGTGGGAAAAATTAAGAAATCACAAGTTATAAAACACCAAATTTTCCCATTTTTCTAATTTTTTTTTCATTTTTTTCATATATTAATAATATAACTGAGATTATTTCAACTTTCGTTATTTCCATAACTGTTAGGGATCATAGAACAAGATGCATTTCGATCTGTGAATGCCCCAAAAAGGATAAATTCATCGTCCCCGACTTTTCACTTATCCAAACCAAGCTTAAAACGAAATCACAGCTAAATATCAGTTAAAATGCTAACACTATTCATATTTGCAACTTGTGAACTTTTTACTCTGACATTTATTATATCTTAAGTGAGTGTGCTATTATGAATTTCAACCATGGATTAACTTTTTGCAACATACTATGCTTTACGTTCCACCTTAGAATAATGAGTTTGAAGGCGAGATCATCCCATGTAGCGACTTTCGTCTCGGTACATCCCAACCTTGCGGCTAGGTGACCAGGCTTTTGACACCCCACAGAGACTAGTATCGGGACTCACGGACCTTAGGTTTCAAAAACTCTTAGGTTTCCCTTATGTTCATAGCTTATAAAATAGAATAGTCAAAGTACAAAAGCATATTTGAATTTAACAAAAAGAAATCTATTTATTAATTTAAATTTAATATTATACATTTATTCAATTGTAACCCTCGACCTTTTAGAAGGCTGCAACATCGGTTGTGAGCCGGCAAGATGCAACAAACTTTTATCAGCCTCAGATTTTTATTCTTACTATGGGCTTTCTTTAGAAGACTACCACATCGGTTGTGAGCCGGCAAGAGGTAGTAAACTTTTATCAACCCACAACTCTTATTATAATTCTATTTTTGTATTTTTCATTTTTTCCATTCATCTTTTTTTATATATATTTTATATATAAAAGACTTCTTTTTGAAAAATTCAAGTATAAATTTGAACTAAGACTAAAATTTTTGCTAAATATTACATAAAAATTGTTGATTTAAGTTTAATCTCCAAAAACAGCATGTATATTAATTCGGTTAAGAGCTTATGGGAGAAAAAGCAACAAGTTACATACATGAGCTCTTAAAATTTCCAACCTACTCATACCTAACTCTATCATTTTTCGTTCTTCGCGATAATTGCAAACGCTTAGCCTAAAAGTTAAGGAACAAGCTAGAGCTCAACACGCTCGATCGGGTCAAAATTTACTCTTATTCTACC
>BQNB010157224.1:0-15177 GCA_026074375.1 Tanacetum coccineum | reverse complement strand
AAGCAAACGCGTACAACATTAAAAATAAATAGTATATTTATCGACGTCGTCAATGACTTGAAAACACAGGGTGTTATAATATTCTCGATACCTAAACCATAAAAGTCAATTTTCAGAGGAGAAAAAGAGCAGAAGAGGACGAGCAACGTTATCAATTCCATAGGAGACAACGTGTATTCCATATACTTTAGTAATCGTTCAGTTTTTGGTATTATTTGTTAACTCGGTTAGTTTACCTTGGCTAAATAATTGCTCTTGTATTTATTATGACATTTAAAGGCTAATACCTTTGGGTATTAGCCATTATTATGAAGATCTGAATGTTTGGTATTTGTTTATCTTGATTTCTTGATTTGTCGTTGAATGCTTGTTTATGTTTATCAATTTATACTTGTTTACGCGCTTTTGTATGCGACCTATTATTCAACTGGATCTAGTGATACAGACCAAGTAGATCTAGAGTCCGGGATAACTCTCCATATAGTAATTTATACATCTAGAATCATAGGATCACAAATATTATCCTTCTAAGTCTGTGTCTAGGATACGCTTCGGGCATAACTAGTTATTGGATATTGCCAATGGTTTATTGATCGTGTTGACTAGCAGGTGACCTAGATAATTCAACAAGTAACATTGTGATTCCATTGGATAGTTGGACAAGTGGACTACTAGTGTATAAATCACCATTAAGCGGTAAGTGTTTAAAGTCTCTATAAGCTAGGGTTTAACAAGATCACCATTGCTTTAATCCCTAAGATAGTTTATAATCAGCAAATAAAGATGCTTTATGCGGATGCTTTAGTTGTGACAGAATTAATGTGTCTAGGTCTTAGGATGATGTAACGCCTAAGTCTTAAGAATGATATGCCAACTCGAGAGAAGAAATCATTGCACTTAATAAACAAACCAACTTTCGAATCGGATTAATAATGGTTAATACAGTTTTCTTATATTTGGCTCAACCGCTCTTTTATCTTTTGTTTATTTGCTTACGTGGGTTAAAGTGCCTTAAGTGATTGTAGTCACCAACCAAACCATGCCAGTCTCTCAGACTGAAAACTCCCTTTTTCCTGGTAGAATTAGGATTTAGACTGACATAGGTTTAGAATAGAATAGAATTAACATAGACTAGATAACCAATATATTAATTAAATTGATATATTTAACCTCACTTTAAGTGTTCGACACCCTACTTACCATGAAACTACTACTGATCGGGTACACTGCGCGTTAAAGTGTTGTTTTTAGTTTAGTCGGTAAAATATAAATTTAAAACTTGAATCATAAAAATATACACCACACAACGACACATCATTGTGCCAATCTCTTCTATGTCCTTTTTCACTTTAGTGGGATTCGCATTTTCTCTTAGCGAATGAATTGTTTCCTTTAGTTTGTTGATGATAGTGTCCTTTGAATTTCAGGATGATTTTGATTATCACTTGATTTGTCTTTTTGAAAAAATTCTTTATTTAGTTGCTTGGCAACTTCAAGAGAAATGCAATGTTGTTTGAGGTTTGAAAACCGTTTCAAAAGTTGAATATAGACATCATTCTTTTTGACAAGTTTAGCTTTAAGTTCCAAACACTTATTACATGTATCCACAGAATCCACGTTCTTTTTCTCAGAATCACAAGTGACAATAGAAGAATTCAACACAATATTCACAATTTCTTGAGATATGATTTTATCCAAGATTCGATCATTTTTAATCAAAAATTGTTTTTGTTGAATTTCCCAACATTTCCTGTCTACCGAGCATTGTTCCACAGCTGGTTCCATTTGGGTGAAAATAGTTTGTACTTCAGTAATTTCATCATCAAGACCTTTATCAAACTCTTAAAAAAATTGTTTAACACGTTTAGCCATGGAATTATTTCGATTAGAAAAACCTTTTTGGTATGTTCAAAGCCCCATGACCCTTCAGTGATAGCATCAGGTGTGGTTCTTACTTTTATCACTTTGTCAAAACTAGCAAGATGAAATCTGAGTTTTTTAAGACTTTTGTTTACCAAACATACTTTTGGAAGTTTATTAGGAACCTTAATTTTTACAGGTGTATTTAAAGTACTAGGATCTTCAGATTTCTTGTCAGAACTTTGTAACCAAAACTTTTGCTTTGTAGACAGTTCTTGTTGTGGGACAAAACGTTTTCCAAAATATTCAGCTAATTTATTTAACTTAGAATAATTAATCAGGGTAATATTAATTTTCTCTTTCTTCATGATTGGATCATTTTGTTTTTCAACCATTTTTAATCGACTCTTTTTAGCTAAAATCAAAGTCTCTTCATCATCAACCACAGAAAGAACATCATGTGTTTTAGATAGCACATTACCATCATACAAGATTGGATTAATCCGCTGAGCTCGTTTCAGATAAAAAGGATTTCGATATCCAAGAGATTTTTTATGTGTGTTATCATAAAAAACTTGTAGCTTTGTTAACATGTGCATAGCTTGCATAGATTGATACAACTTACAAACAATGTTTTCCAAAACAATTTCTTAGTCAATAGATTTAGATTCTCTTTCTTTGAATTCTATTTTAAAACCATTAAGGGTTGCTAATAAGGATTCCTTTTCTTTGGCATGTTTAGAAAGAGCCTGTTTAAGTGTATTAATCTCTGTTTTAAATGCAACAAACTTTGTATTCTTCATTCGAATCATTTCATCCATTAGTGAATCAATAAACTTTTCGCGACCACTTAAATAAACATTAAATCTTTGTTCAAGAATTTTGAATTGTTCCTTATATCTTTCAAGTTCAGCGGTTAAGGATTCATTAACAATCTTACTTTCATTATTAGCCTTATCCCAATTAGTTGCATGATTAGACATTTGTTCAAACAAAGATAATATCATGGAATTTTGTTATGCAGAAGTATTAGTATTTTGAACAATCGCCTGTTGCGTTTCTTCTAGATATTAAGAATAAGGAATGATATTACTATCACTTGTGATCTTATTATCTAGATAGTCGACAATAGGTGTTTGTTCAGAATACTGCAATTTATGCATACTTTGATTCACCATATCATTTTGAAAGTGTCATAATATGGTACCTCAGAAAGAACATTTGAATCACAAATTGAGATATTGGCCATAAGAACCGCTTTGGCTGAAGAGATATCATCACAGTCAAAATCATAAGCATCTAGATCATCAGTCTGGAAAGCTGCATTGTGTGTGATTGTTTGAGCAACTTGACCATCTGCAACTCTAGGATCTGCGAGAAATACTAAATGCTCCTCATCCAATTCTTTACCCTCAGCATGTGCTTGAACAAGCAATACCTTTTCCTTAAACCATGTTGCATCCCTTCTTCTCTTTGGCTGAGTACACTGTCTAGCCATATGCCCTTCCCCTTGATAATTATAGCACTTGATAACCTTTGCTTGACCTGATGTATTTCCCTGTAAACCTGAAGCATTCCCTTGTGATCCTAAACCGACAATATTCTGACCTTGTCTTCCTAGAACTTGTTGAACGGTGACTCTACCATCTTGAACAGTAGCTTGATTCCTCGGATTAGAAGAAGATCTGAGTTGATTGTTGGTTGAGGGATAACGTGGTGTAAACACAGCTGACAAAAATGCCATTGCTTTGTTCATACAAGCAATTGGGTCATCACCAAGATGGAATGTTGGAACAGCAAGACCTGAGTCTATTTGGGGAAACTCAGCTTGAGGTTGTTATGGAATTGTCAAAGGTAGATATGCATTTTGAGGAACAAAAGGTTGAGTGTGGTTAAGGTTAGATGTATATGTAGTTGGGTATTGTTGTGGATGATGAGGTGCTCCATAATGATTTGACTATGATGGAGGAGAGTACACATGTTGAGTAAGAGGTGAAAACTCTTGTTGATACCGAGGAGTGGTGTACTGAGAATGATAGTTATTGAAGTGAGACGGTGGTTGATGATAGTTGGAAACTAAGGCAAGTGGGTCTAGAAATCTCTCACACATTAAGCGAGCTTCATTAGTGTGTGCCTCGTGTTGTTCAAGATAAGCATAAAGTTGATCATAGTTCGACGTATGCAAATCTCTTGCCAACTTAACATCAGTCATAAATTTACCTCATTCTGGTAGAAGGTTGTTGAGAAACTTATTATTCACTTGAACTTGTTGCATGGTCATTTGAATGATGTTCATGTCATTGATAAGTTGAGCAAACCACAAGTAATACTTATATAGTGTTTCACCTTTCACATGAGAGAACTTATCAAACTCGTCATACAACTTACACTCACATTCTTGCCTTGACAATGATGTGCCTTGCATGAGAAGCTTAACTCTGTCCCATATGTCTTTGGTAATTTTGTGATGATAGACGAGAGCGTAGACATCCGGTGGAAGACCTTAAAGAACAATGTTGGTAGCCTTGAGATCATAATCAACTTGAAGCTTTTCTTTGTCGGATAATACTTCATAAGTCTTGAGCCTAACAGTGCCATTCTCTTGTTCAACAGTAGGCCAGACAAGTGGACCATTTTCAACTGAGTTAAGTATTATTCGTCCGTGATCCTTACCTTAAATGTAGAGTTCAATACGACTTTTCCAAGACTCATAATGTGGTTTGTCAAGCATAGGAGGATGGTTGTCAGCACCGGCAACAATCATGAATTCAGCAAAGGTAGACATCTTGAAGTGATTGTAGTAAGATAAAAACTTGATCGAACAGTGATAAATGAGGATTGTGTTAAAGATTTGTTGTTGAAGGTGATTAAGATTATTATTCCACGGGATTTTACAAATCTTAACTAAAACCAAGAAAATACCAAGTTATTTCGCGAGATTTTGCAAAGTAAGACAAACCGTAGAAAAATAAAATCTTTTGCTGATCAGTTTAATGTTTCGCACGAAATATGACAATGTAATGTTTCGCACGGTTTATGTCAATGTAATGTTTTGCATGGTTTATGTAAATTTGGACAGAGTTTTGTTTTGTTCAATTACGTATTTCGCACGGTTTATTACATAACCTGTTTTGCATACCTGTTACACTACTTAAATCGCACACATGTTTCCAAACTTATTTCACACAACCTGGAAAAAATTGAGCAGAGTTTTGTTTCACAAGAACATGTATTTCGCAAGAAACAAACACCTGTATCTCATACATATTTCGCTTGACATGTTTCACTTGAACTAAGAAAAATTAAGCAGAGTTTCGTCTCCATCTTTTGCCAAGTACTTGATAATTACTGCAAATAACAAATATAAATGATTAAGTAACAATTCTTTGCAATAATTACACAAAATGGGTTAATTACATAGGATAAATGATGCTATAAAATAGACGTTATTTAATGTCATCAAAGATCAAAGACAAATCTTTAGAACTATATAGTTCACAACGGGTCTTTCGACCTATACCGGTGTGAGTATATAATCAAATTTGATAATCAAAGATGATAAGATTAGAAACGATAGGATTTTAACATAAGCTTAAGATTAAAAAGATCGTAATTATACCAAACGCTTATTCATTATATTATTTTCTGAGTAGTCATGAGAGATTTAGCCTCTCATGGCTATGAAGTTCATAACAAAATTAATTAGAATAACAAGAAACATACTATGTCCGGGTAAGAATATGGATCAAAATTTTACCCGTAACAAGTATAGAATTGTAGCACAACCTTTATTTTACTAGAACTATGATAGTGTTCTTCTTCGTTCTTCGTTGTTTGATCTTCAATCTTTAGGTGTTTGCGGTGTTTATGGATGAGAGATTTGGGAAATGATGATGGAATGATGATTGAAGGATTGTTGAGTGAATTAAAGATGTGATTTTAGAGTGAAAATTCATCTCTTTTTATAAGCTGATTTTGGGTCGAAGTGCGGCGCACAACAAATATTGTGCGGCACACTTAGGGTGTAAGTGCGAGGTGTATTTAATTCCATTTAATTCTTCTTCATAGTTCTGATAGGAAGTGCGACGCACAAGAAATATTATGCGGCGTACTTGTTGATTCAATGCAGTCTTCATTTAATTATCTTTAATTATGGAATTCGCTAAGAAGTGGGCGCACAAAGGGTAAGTGCGGCGTACTTTGGTCTTTTCCAGGCTTGGGTCTTTTCTTTTTTCTTTATCTTGCTTTTCAATGAATGTAAACACTTGAACTTTATTTCTTTTGAGCTCAGGATGACTTCAAGTGAACCTACACATAATTCATGCTATTAAGTATCGAAAGTTCACGAGAAATGATAAAATATATATAAATAACGCCGCCAAAAACATGTATAATTAAGGCGTTATCAACACTTTACCTGTAGGTTTCCATATCTGCTTCTTATTTTTACGCTTAGCAGGTTTAGATTTAGACAACACATTCACATCATAAACATAATCAAGAACACATTTATATGATTTACATCAAACAAGCATTCATTACAGATAGCACAAACAGATTTAGAATTCGCATTTAAAACAGATTGCATGATATAATCATTACATTCAGTTTTGGCAACACGATTCTTTTTATTCTTCCTAGACTTAACGCTCCTAGATTGGTCTTTTACTTTATTGGTCTTGTTGCTACTTGATGATTGCCAGATCTTATTGTTTTTTGTACTGCCTATAGGCTTTGATCCGCTAGCACCAGTAGAACCAATTACTCTTGTAGAATGCAACAAAGGTTGTTTAGAGTTGTTTGGTTTATGGGAATCAACCTATTTCTGAGTGTTGCTTGAGGATGTGACAGGGTCAGCAAACCTAGCTTTCTTGTCCTTGTTCTTTGGTGTGACAGCAACTAATTTCTCACTAGGTCTTGTTAGACAAAGGCATGTATCTTTAATATAGACTAACACTTCTTGAATTCTTTGAACATACTTACAAGCCGATTCTAAGTTACTATCTAGAGGGATTAATGCTCTAGCGCTTTCGACGATTTCCCAAAGAATGTCTGCATGTTCCCTAGAGTGCTTAGTATATTCTAGATGTGCATCTTTATTTTTCAAAACTTTTGGAGCTAATGGTTCTAAGTCAATCTTGAACATTCTTAGAGCAATAGTAGTGACATGAGGTTTTGAAACAAGAGTGTAAATGACAGTCTTTCCTTTAAGTTTCCTTAATTTATTTTTTAAAATTCATTTTTTAATGCTGCGTTAGCAAAAACCTTTTCTTGAATTTGAGTTTTCAAATATGCATTTTTCATCGACTTAGAATTTAGATTAGCAATTAAAGAATCACATTGTTCTTTTGCATGAACACGTGATGGTTTAATTAAATCATAAAGTTCTTTGTAAGTCTTTTAAAATGCTCTCTTTCTTGTGTAACTTCTCATTTTCAGACAATAATTTTGCCACACTATGCTCCAATTCAATGTTTATTGTTTCAATCTCATCAATGTCCTTTTTCACTTTATCGGGATTAACATTTTCTCTCAACGAATGAATTGTTTCCTTTAATTTGCAGATGACGGTGTCCTTTGCTTGTAGCTGAGCTTTCAAATCATTATGTTCAAAATATTCTTGAATTTCAGGATTATTTTGATTAGCACATGTTTTGTCTTGTTGAAAAATTTGTTTGTTTAGCTGCATGGCAACTTCAAGAGAAATGCAATATTGTTCAAGGTTTGTAAACCGTTTCGAAAGTTCAATATAGACATCATTCTTTTTTACAAGCTCAGTGATACGCTCCGAATACGCTATACGTAGATATATATAGTATATAAGGATTATATCAAATAATAGTATAATAAGTATTTTCCGTCGGGTTTTAGAAACGAACTTTTAACCAAAGCAGTCTCAAAAACCTTCCGGGTCGTTTTCCCTCGACGAAGTGTGAATTGAAAATCGGTTAAGTCCGTAATCGCGCGTTTTGAATGGTTTAAAATGATTTTGATTTGGATTCCTAAATACAACTAAAAATAAATGACAAGTAGATAAATATACAAAAACAGGTAAGCAAGAAATGACAATTAAACACGTAAGCATAAAACGTAAACGGGAATTAAAAACGCGATATTTAAAACCTAAATTATCTAAATTTAAACTTAAAATGATTTTCTAAACTATTTCTAATCCTATTTGACTATTTAAAAAGAAGTGCTAAAGAAATCCTAAAACGAGAAAATTTAAAGTTGAAAAAATGAAGAAAACAAGAACGGGAACGAAATCCCGTTCTTTAAAAAGTAAAATTTCAAAATATTAACCTTACGAAAGCAAATCTATTTTTTCTAGGTCCTAAATGATAAAAGAATTTTTTTTTAAAATAATTTTATTTTTTTTGACTTTTATTTTATTTATTACGAATTAAAAACTAATTTAACCTAGAAAATTAATAAAAAATAGTTAACTACTCATAAAAATCTTCAAGTCAAAGCACAAATCTCTAAAAACTCAATGTACAAGTCATTAAGCATGATCTCTAAAATAGCCGTTTTACCTCCGTTTTCATTCTAATTTCTTCACCACCACTTAAGCAAGTTACTAAACTCATTCTACAGATTTAACCTAATAAATAATATATTCATAAGCTTTCATACATCTTTTTGCACTCAAAACCCTAATTCAAAACCCTAAACCCTAAAACCGAGCTAGTTTCTAAACCATGACCTGTTTCTTGGCTTTTTTATCACATTGTAACCAAAAAAACACTCAAATAAACGTTGTAAAAAAACTTGTTTTTACAATATTTGTACTTCCTATTCAATCATTATTTCATCAATTACATTCATCATTTTTACTTCACTTGTACGTAAAATATAGCCTAGAAACTTAATTTACATAAATGGTTCATTTAACCCGTTTTTATTTTTTATAGTTTTAAATTTATATTATATCACAAATATCCAACAAAGGGCCATTGTAATAACTCATTAAAATGAGTTTACAAATCATTATCTATCATTAACTTGGCAATGTGCAAGAAATCAAAGCCTAGAAAACCTTAACGAATCTAGAAAACCCTAATTATGCCCTAATTATCATTTTGACCGCGTATTGTAGATGAGTGATACCCCATATTAGGAATGGTTTATACGTGTTTTCTTATGAAGATTTGGCGCTGATACGCCGTATATCTTTTTGTGGATACGGCATATTGGTCAGAATTATGCAATCTTCAAATATCATCATTTTAGCTCTAGAATATGCACCTTTTAGCACGTCTTCACAAATCACTCCTTAATTACTGCAAATAACACTTTTAAGTGATTAAGTACAAATTATTGCAAAAATTATATAAAAGTAGGTAACTTATTCGAGATAAATGATGGTATAAATGTGACGTTATTTGATGTCATCAAAGGTCCAGTTTTGTCTTTTGACAACACCATTCGGTTGTGGAGTACGCGCCACGGATGTTCATGAGAGATACCGACATCTTCATAATAGCTACGCAGAGTTTGATTGACAAATTTTGTTCCATTATTTGTGCGAATATTCCTGACAGTTACATTAAGGCGAACTTGTATCATTTTCAAGAATTTTATGATGAACTCAGGTGCTTCATCTTTCAATCTTAAGAACTTAACCCATGTAAACCGAGAATAATCATCAACGATTACTAGAATATATTTCTTCTAATTAATTTCAACACGGATTGGCCCATAAAGATCCATATGCAGAAGATAAAGTGTTTCTTGGTTGGTGTCTTTAGATTTTGGTTTATGAGATTATTTCTTTCTTTTTTCCAATGTACATGCAAAACACAAGTGATATTTTTCAAATTTCAGTTTAGGGAGACCTCTAACGAGACCTTGTTTAGCCAATTGATTAATGGTGCCAAAGTTCAAGTGGGACAAATGTCGGTGCCATAACCAAGACTTAGTCTTAGAAGCCTTTGACAAGAGGCAAATTGGAGAAGACTTCATCATATCGCCAATGGACAATGTATACAAATTAGTTCCCCAAGATCCAGTGAGTAGGTCAACACCTTCAAGATTGCGAACAAAACATGTGTGTTTATGAAAAGCTACTTCAAGATCCAAGTCACAGAATTGACCAACAGAGAAAAGATTGGGTCCGAGTCCCTCGATGTAGTAAACCCTAGAAATGGTAACATTCCTGATCTGATAGTCACTGTAACCTATTATCTTAGCAATCTAATTGTTACCAAACTTGACGGTACTAAGAAATTTATTGACGAAATTGGTGAGCTAAGAGCGGTTTCTAGTCATATGCTTGGAGCATTCAAAGTCCAAACACCACAGAACAATTCAGACAACCTAAAATCGATAAGAGAAGAAGATGGAACATTGGAAAAAGTGGATTCCCCAGTTTGGGTGGGTTCTGATTGGTTAGAAATCCTTGATTCTATAATCTTTTATTTGTTACTCGAACCTACAAATTTTGGTGCTTTGGGTCTCCTACTGTAAATCTTAATTCCTTGAGTTGGTGTAACAACTAATTTGGTAGTTATTTACTTAAGGGGCACTACTTTAGTAGAGGTGAACCTAGTTAAAGGGCACTTATTTTCGACTATAGTGAAAGTACATCATGTAGGTTTCCATTTATAACCAATTTCAGTATACACTTTACCCGTAGGTTTCCATACCTGCTTCTTATTTTTACGCTTAGTAGGTTTAGATTTAGACAACACATTCACATCATGAACATAATCAAGAACACATTTATCATGATTTGCATCAAACAGGCATTCATTACAAATAGCACAAACAGATTTAGAATTCGTATTTAACACAGATTGCATGACATAAGCATTACATTCAGTTTTGGAAACACGATTCTTTTTATTTTTCCTAGACTTAACACCCCTAGATTGGACTTCTACTTTATTGGTCTTGTTGCTACTTGATTATTGTGAGATCCTATTGTTCTTTGTATTGCATGTAGACTTTGATCCGCTAGCACCAGTAGAATCAATTACTCCTATAGAAAGCAACAAAGGTTGGTTAGAGTCTTTTGGTTTATGGGAATCAACCTGTTTCCGAGTGTTGCTTGTGGATGTGACAGGGTTAGCAAATCTACCTTTATTGTCCTTGTTCTTTGGTGTGACAGCTACTAATTTCTTACTAGGTCTTATTAGGCAAGGGCATGTATCTATAATATAGACTAACACTTCTTGAATTCCTTAAACATACTTACAGGCCGAGTCTAAGTTACTATCTAAAGGGCCTAATGCTCTAGCGTGTTTGACTATTTCCCGAAGAATGTCCACATGTTCCCTAGAGTGCTTAATATATTTTAGATGTGCATCCTTGTTTTCAAGACTTTGGAGCTAATGGTTCTAAATTAAGCTTGAACATTCCTGGAGCAATAGTAGTGGCATAAGGTTTTAAAACAGCAGTGTCAATCACATTCTTTCCTTTAACATTACTTAATTTATTTTTTAATGCTGCATTAGCAAAAACCTTTTCATGAATTTGAGTTTTCAAATCTGCATTTTCCATCAACTTAGAATTTAGATTAACAATTAAAGAATCACATTGTTCTTTTGTATGAACATGTGACGGTTTAATTGAATCGTAAAGTTCTTTGTAAGTCTTTTTTAAATGCTCTTTTTCTTTGTGTAACTTCTCATTTTTAGACAATAATTTTGCCACACTATACTCCAATTCAATGTTTATTATATCAATCTCATCAATGTCCTTTTTCACTTTAGCGGGATTCGTATTTTCTCTCAGTGAATGATTTTTTTCCTTTAGTTTGTTGATGACAGTGTCCTTTGTTTGTAGCTGAGCTTTCAAATCATTTTGTTTAAAATATTCTTGAATTTCAGGATGATTTTGATTATCACTTGATTTGTCTTTTTGAAAAATTTCTTTATTTAGTTTCTTGGAAACTTCAAGAGAAATGTAATGTTGTTTGAGGTTGGAAAACCATTTCGAAAGTTCAATATAGACATCATTCTTTTTCTCAGAATCACAAATGATAACAGAAGAATTCAACACAATATTCACAATTTCTTGAGATATGATTTTATCCAAGAGTCGATCGTTTTCAATCAAAAATTGTTTTTGTTAAATTTTGCAACATTTCTTGTCTATCGAGCATTGTTCCACAGCTACTTCCATTTGGGTAAAAGCAGTTTGTACTTTAGTTATTTCTTCATGAAGACCTTTATCAAACTCTTTAAAAAAATCTTTTAACAAGTTTAACCATGGAGTTATTTCGGTTAGAAAAACCCTTCAGTGATAGCATCATGTGTGGTTCTTACTTTTACCACTTTGTCAAAACTAGCAAGACGAAATCTAAGTTTTTAAGACTTTTGTTTACCAAACTTACTTTTTTGAAGTTCACAAATATCTCAATTTTGACAAGTGTATTTGAAGTATGTAGGTTCTTCAGAGTTCTTGTCAGAACTTTGTAACCACAACTTTTGCTCTGCAAACAGTTCTTGTTGTGGGACAAAACGTTTTCCAAAATCTTTAGCTAATTTATTTAACTCAGAATAATTAATTAGAGTAATATTAATTTTCTCTTTCTTCATTATTGGATCATTTTGTTTTTCAACCATTTTTAATCGACTCCCTTCAGCTAAAATCAAAGTCTCTTCATCATCAACCACAGAAAGAACATCATGTGTTTTAGATAGCACTTTACCATCATACAAAATTGGCTTAATCCGCTGAGCTCGTTTTAGATAAAAGGGATTTTGATATCCAAGAGCTTGTTTATGTGTGTTATCATAAAAAACTTGTGGCTTTGTTAACATGTGCATAGCTTGCGTAGATTGATACAACTTACAGACAATGTTTTCCAATTCTTTATTTTTGTTTTCCAAAACAATCTCTTTGTCAATAGATTTAGATTCTCTTTCTTTGAATTCTGTTTTAAAACCATTAAGGGTTGTTAATAAGGATTCTTTTTCTTTGACATGTTTAGAAAGAGTCTGTTTAAGTGTATCAATCTCCGTTTCAAATGCAGCAAACTTTGTATTCTTCATTCGAATCATGTCATCCATTTGTGAATCAATAAACTTTTCACGACTACTTAAATCAACATTAAATCTTTGTTTAAGAATTTTGACTCGTTCCTTATATCTTTCAAGCTCAGCGGTTAAGGATTCATTAACAATCTTACTTTCATTATTAGCCTTATCCCAATTAGTTGCATGATTAGACATTTGTTCAAACATAGATAATATCATGGAATTTTGTTGTGCAGAAGTATTAGTATTTTGAACAATCGCATGTTGCTTTTCTTCCAGATATTGAGAGTAAGGAATGATATTACTATCACTTGTTATCTTATTATCTGGATAATCGACAATAGGTATTTGTTTAGAATACTGCAATTCCTGCACACTTTGATTCATCATATCATTTTGAAAAGTGTCAGAATATGGTACCTCAGAAAGAACATCTAAATCATAACTTGAGAGATTAGCCATAAGAACCGCTTTGGCAGAAAAGATATCACCACAGTCAGAATCATAAACATCTAGATCATCACTCTAGAAAGCTGCATTGTGTGTGATTGTCTGAGCAACTTGACCATCTGCAACTCCAAGATCTGCGAGAAATGCTAACTGCTCCTCATCTAATTCTTTACCCTCAGCCTGTGCTTGAACAAGCAATACCTTTCCTTAAACCATGCTACATCCCTTCTTCTCTTTGGTTGAGTACACTGTCTAGCCATATTCCCTTCACCTTGACAATTATAGCACTTAACAACCTTTGCTTGACTTGATGTATTTCCCCTTAAACCTGAAGCATTCCCTTGTGAACCTAAACCGACAACATTCGGGCCTTATCTTCCTTGAACTTGTTGAATGGTGACTCTTCCATCTTGAACAGTGGCTTGATTCCTCATATTGGAAGAAAATCTGAGTTGATTGTTGGTTGAGGGATAACGTGGTGTAAACACAGCTGACAAAAATGCTATGCTTTATTCATATAAGCAATTAGGTCATCACTAGGAAGGAATGTTGGAACAACAAGACCTGAGTCTATTTATGGAAACTCAGCTTGAGGTGGCTATGGTATTATCAAAGGTGGATATGCATGTTGAGGAACAGAAGGTTGAGTGTGGCTAAGGTTAGTTGGATAAGTAGTTGGGTATTGTTGTGGATGATAGTTGGCAACTAAGGCAAGTGGGTTTGGAAATCTTTCATGCATTAAGCGAGCTTCATTAGCGTGTGCCTCGTGTTGTTCAAGAAAAGCATAAAGTTGATCATAGTTCGACGTATGCAAATCTCTTGCCAACTTAACATCAGTCACAAATTTACCCCATTCTGGTGGAAGGCTGTTAAGAAACTTAGTATTCACTTAAACTAGTTGCATTGTCATTTGAATGATGTTTATGTCATTGATAAGTTGAGAAAACCATAAGTAATACTGATACAATGTTTCACCTTTCACATGAGAAAACTTATCAAACTCGTCATACAGCTTACACTCACGTTCTTGCCTTGACAATGATGTGCCTTGCATAAGAAGCTTAACTTTGTCCCATATGTATTTAGCAATTTTGTGATGACTGATGAGAGCGTAGACATCCGGTGGAAGACCTTGAAGAACTATGTCGGTAGCCTTGAGATCACAATCAGCTTGAAGCTTTTCTTTGTCATATAATTCTTTATAAGTCTTAAGCCTAACAGTGCTATCCTCTTGTTCAACAGTAGGCCAGATTAGTGGACCTTTTTCAACTGAGTTAAGTATTATCCGTCCATGATCCTTACCTTGAATGTAGAGTTCCATACGACTTTTCCAAGACTCATACATTGGTTTGTCAAGCATAGGAGGACGATTGTCCGCACCGGCAACAATCATAAATTCATCTAAGGTAGACATCTTGAAATGATTGTAGTGAGATAAACACTTGATCGAACAGTGATAAAGGAGGATAGTGTTAAAGAGTTGTTGTTGAAGGTGATTAAGATTGTTATTCCACGGGATTTTACAAATCTTAACTAAAACTAAGAAAATACCAAGTTATTTCGAGAGATTTTACAAAGTAAGACAAACCGTAGAAAATAAAATCTTTTTCTGATCAGTGTAATATTCCGCACGATTTATGTCAATGTAATGTTTCGCACGATTTATGTCAATGTAATGTTTCGCACAGTTTATGACAATTGGACAGAGTTTTGGTTTGTTCAATTACGTATTTCGCACGATTTGTTACACAACCTTTTTCACACAAATATTACAGTACATAAATCGCATACATGTTCCCAAACTTATTTCGCACAACTTGGAAAAAATTGAGTAGAGTTTTGTTTCGCAAGAACACGTATTTCGCTTGACATAAACACCTGT
>BQNB010157223.1:0-11910 GCA_026074375.1 Tanacetum coccineum | reverse complement strand
CTCATATCTTGTGCTATTGATCTATGATGTAACATTCCCCAACCCATATTCCGCTGCGACCCATTTTGGGGGTGTTACACAAAGTGTCCTCTCTTTGTGGGAATAGACCAATGAGGAGAGCTTGATGATGTGTGACTCTGCCCATGTGTACTTTAGCCCATGAATTGTCCTTCTTACCCTTCAATTGACAAAACCCCTTTGTTTTCACCCTTGAGTAACTTGTAGAAGATGAATGAACAGTAACAAGGCCTTTGGCGCCATTTTTAACTGAAAATGGGTAAAACTTTTTAAACTTTGGGCTTATGGCAAATTCAGTCCTTGTGTCTGTGTTGGAAGTGGTGTGAAGTTTTGAAATTGGTAGAACAAGTCCCTGGAGTTTTATAAAAGGGTTATAGGGCTAAGGGAAATAGTCTTTTGGTTATGGGCTTGGTATCCGGGTAAGGTTTTTAAGGGTTTAGGGGCCCATTTAGGTACAAGGACCATTTGTGTAACATTTGAAACTTGGAGGACTTAAATGGAATATTTTGGGATTTGTCCTTTTGTGAGTTGACTTTTCTTTGTTAGGGTTTACTTTCTAGCTTTGGCTCTGAATCTTTGGCTTCTTTTGTGCTCTTCTGATTCCCGTGTTCGTATTTGCCCGTTTTTGACGGTTTTCTTGTGATATTTGTCTTATCCGTACCTGCATATACAAAACACAAAAACAATCATATCTTTGCCATTTTTAGTCTGTTTTGGGTCATTTAGGGTAACTTTTGGTGTTAACGGATATGTGTATTTTACACTTATCATGTATGCTTTCGAGAAATTTCGGCCTTATTTAGTCTTGTCAAAGACCATAGTGTATACAGACAACTCGGCTCTCAAATATCTTCTTGCCAAGTAAGATGCTAAACCGAGATTGCTCCGATGGATTCTCCTACTCTAAGAATTTGATGTCATTATTCGTGATAAAAAAAGGAGCGGAGAATCTCGCGGCCGACCACTTATCAAGACTTGAAAATCCCCACCAAGATGTTCTCGAAAACAAGGAAATTACTAAAACATTTCCTCTTGAGACTCTTGGTATGGTTACTTTTTGTGGTGATTCTAGTACCCCATGGTTTACCGACATTGCAAACTACCATGCGGGGAATTTTATTGTGAAAGGCATGTCGTCCCAACAAAAGAAAAAATTCTTTAAAGATGTTAAGCATTACTTTTGGGACGACCCCTACTTGTTTAGAATTGGTGCAGATCAAGTGATTAGACGATGTGTTGACGGCCGAGAAGCCGTTGATATCCTCACGGCTTGCCATAATGGACCCATCGGGGGACATCATGGTGCCAACTACACCGCTAAAAAGTCTTTGATTCCAGATTTTATTGGCCGACTATTTACTGAGATGCCCATGACTTGGTCTTACGGTGTGACGCTTGTCAACGTCAAGGCAAAATCTCGCAAAAAGATGAAATGCCCCAAAATGCAATTCAAGTATGCGAGATCTTTGACGTATGGGGCATCGATTTCATGGGGCCATTCCCGTCTTCTCGGGGGAATAAGTACATTCTCGTGGCCGTTGACTACTTGTCGAAATAGGTTGAAGCAAAAGCGCTCTCGAGTTGTCGTTAAGTTTTTGAAATCTCTCTTCGCCCTATTTGGAACTCCTCGTGCTATAATTAGTGATCGCGGTACTCACTTTTGCAATGACCAATTTACAAAGGTCATGCTTAAGTATGGAGTTGCTTACCGTCTTTCTACCGCGTATCATCTATAAATGAGTGGACAAGTAGAGGTTTTAAATCATGGTTTGAAACGTATCTTGGAAAGGACCGTAGGAGAAAATCATGCAGCATGGTCCGATAAGTTAGATAATGCGTTATGGGCCTTCCGTACCGCTTTCAAAACACCCATCGGGTGCACTCCATATAAGCTAGTGTACGGAAAGGCTTGTCATCTTCCTATCGAACTTGAACACAAGGCCTATTGGGCCTTGAAACATTGCAATTTTGACCTTAAGACCGCGGGTGATCACCAGAAAGTTCAAATGAATGAATTAAATGAACTCCGGGATCAAGCCTATGAGAACTCTTTAATCTACAAAGAGAAAACGAAGAAGATTCATGACTCCAAGATTAAAAACCGCATTTTCAACGTTGGTGATCGAGTTCTTCTCTTCAATTCTCGATTAAAGATCTTCTCGGGCAAGCTCAAAACCCGTTGGACCGGACCGTTCACCGTTGCTCAAGTTTTCCCTTATGGTACCGTCGAGTTATCTCAAACCGACGGGCCAAACTTTAAGGTGAACGGTCATAGACTCAAACATTACTTTGGAGGGGACATACCACCTATGGTTGTCCCGGATCTCCAAACCTTCCCCATGGACAACTAAATTCGGGGACGAGTCAAGCTTAGTGACTCATTAATAAACAAGCGCTTCGTGGGTGGCAACCCATGCTTATCCTAATATAATTATAATAGTAGTAATGAATAAGTGTGACGTGAGGAGGTTCGCCTCTTCCTTTCTCGTGTTTCGTGGTTTGTGTTGTATGTCCAGGATTGCCCCGGATTATGAAGACTCTCGTGCTCGTGTTGCTTTTGTCCTTTGTTCACATTGCAGACTCGAGCTTGCAATCCTACAGCATGATTTTTGGGAATCTAATATCCAAAATCTTATCGACTAACGTTTATCTTTGAGCACACTTAATAAACGGCTTTAGATTTACGTAAACCTTCCTAAAAATATTGAGACAGATCAGATTCTAGTATGAGGGGGGGATTTATCGATTTGATTAATCAGCAGTCGTTTGTTTCACCGTAATTACTACCCCACCCGTTTTTTTCTACCAAAATACCAAAAAAATGAAAAAAAAATTAAAATTTTCCAAAAATAAAATAAGTTTCTTGTCACAATGTTTGACTTTCCTGCTGGGTAGAATAAGAATAAATTTTGACTCGATCGAGCGTGTTGAGCCTTTTAGCTTTGTCCCTTAACCTTTATAAACAGCTAAGCTAGTTTAATTTGACAAGCATTGGCGGATCTTTTAATTAAAGATTATAAAATTTGGCGAAGAACGAGAATTGATAGGAGTAATTATGAGTTAGATTCTAAACAAAGATTAGTTGGGATACTTACAAGCTCATAATGTAGTTTTGGCTTTTTCTCCCATAAACTCCTGACCTGACTAATAATAAGTGCTATTTCCGAAAATTAAACTTAAATCAATGATTTTTTAAAATGTAGTCGATAACAATAATTTATTTAGTCTTAGTTCAAATTTATACCTAAATTTTCTAAAAAGTAATTTTCTTTATATCGGGGTAATATAAAGTGTAAAAATAATAATAATAATAATAACTATGGGCTGATAAAAGTTTACCGCCTCTTGCTGGCTCACAACCGATGTGGCAGTCTTCAAAAGAAGGCCTATAGTAAGAAGTAATATCCGAGACTGATAAAGTTTGCTACATCTTTGCCTCGCTCACAACTGATTTGCAAAATGCCTTCAAAAAAAGGTCGAGGATTTCCTTCATTTAAAGGGTGGAGGTTATAATAAAATATATTAATGTTTAAGTGTAATATATTGCTGATTTAATAAATATAGGGAAAATCTCTTTTTCTTAAATTTAAATATGCCTTTTGAACTAAGACTATGTCATTTTAATTGTGGTTTTTCTAAAGAATTGTTTATTTAACGGAAAGGCCTAAAGAATTGTTTGAAACCGAAGTCCCTTGAGTTCCGATACTATTCTCTGTGGGTGTCAAAAGCCTGGCCACCTAAGCCAGGATCTGGGCTGGGATGTGCCGAGATGAAATCGCTACATGGAATGATCTCTCCTTCAAAATCATAATTCTTTTTGGGTGGAACGTAAGCCATAAGAAATATTCAGATTTTTTCTTAAATAATGTTATCATGGTTGAAATTCAAAAATAGCACATATCACCCAAGATATAATAATTATCGTGAGTGAAAAAGTTTACAAGTTAAAGTATGAAGTAGAGTTAGCATCTAACTTATGTTTACAGTTGATTTTCGTTTGTTAAGCTTGGCTGGGAATAAGTGAAAAATCGGGGACGATGATTTATCCTTTGGGCATACTTTAGGATGAAACGTGCCTCTTGTTCTATAGAGCACCCTAAAGGTTTTTATGAAAAATAACGAAAGTCCAGACATTCTAGTTAGAAAAAGAAAAAGGAAAATATAAAGGCAAAACGGACAAAACCGGGCACGGAAATGGAAAGAGCGCGAAAAACCAAAGCCGAAGACATAAGCATCTTATTGGGCCAACCCGTACCCAAGTTAAATGAGCCGAGTCAGCCCATTAAGCTTATTTATTAATCTAAGCCCTTAAATAAGCCCAAAATCCCTTTATTTAAACTTTGGCCCAAACTAAATAATCAAAGCCCAAACCAAAAAGCCCAACCATATTTCTGTTAAAAACTGTTACATCGTTAGTCCTTAAGGACTAACACAGTTAGTCCTTATGTTTTACACCGTTAATCCCTTAACCCTTAACACCGTTATAACATTCGTTACAAATCAAACAATAAAATTATTTCCCGCCAAAATCTAGTCATCCATCCCTGTCATGTGTACCCTTCCAAATGACAAACCCATTTTAACCTTTTCCCCCTGCAAACAGACAAACCCAATTTAACATATTCTTCAAGGAAAAGACAACCACGTTGGCAATCCTAGGCATATTGATTGGATGGGACAAAATCAAGGGCTGTGATCAATGCAAAGAAGCACAAAGAGGATTCAAGGACTCAGATTTATGGCTTGGAGAGCACTCATACAAGAAACACACCTCAAGGATCAATAGCTTCTCAAATTTGGCTATAAAATAGTGTGTGTTTTCACACATTAGAGAAAAAAAATTAGTGTAGCTTTTTATTGAATTTTACAACTTATTAGTCAGCTTATTGTAACTTTTCTTTCAAGTATTGTAAACGTTTTAAGTATTAATGAAATTTTGAGTTTTTAGGTTAAATTTTGTTTTTATGTTAAATTTTGTTTTATATGATTAATACTTATACGTTTTGAAAAGGATAAAAAGCTAATAAAAGCTCTGTTTAAACGGTTATTCAAAAACCAATATAAACTCTTACATAGCTTATAGTGTTTAATCTTTATTTCATCAAAATCCACACCCTAAAAATAACCTCCAACTTACTATAAGATAAGCCAACACATGAAAGGGCTTAAATGACCATACTAGGCTTGTTTTTCAAAGCAAAGCTAGACTTGTTGATAAGCTCTAGAGGCAGTTTATGTCCTTGTTTTAAGGCAAATGACTTTGTAATTTTCATTTTCACTTTTATAGCTATTTTACAGTTTGCATTTTATCTGCATATTTTAGTGCTTTATTACTTAGTTTTATATAAATGTTTATTACTTATTTATGCTTCCTCATAGTTTTAAATCTTCTTTGTTCAATGTTTCATTTAAAATTTGGTTAATTTTTAGCTTAATACTCTTCATTTTTTATTTCTTTATTTTAAGTGCTATATCTGTGTTCTTATTGCTTATTAGTCTTAAAATCATTCTTCATCTTCAGTTTTTAAAAATCTCAGCTTAAAAGTAATGAAAATCAAGCTTAAAAGGATTTTGATAATATTTAAAGGGTTGTTTGGGTCCAAGCAGCATTAACTTAGGTTAATAGTTATTTGAGCTCACTTTGGGTCTTTAAAATCCAATTTGTTAAGTCATTTAAAGTGCTTTTAACTCAGTTATTCAAAAGTTTTTGGGTCAAAACTTATTTCAAAGTTTTTTGTATCAATGACTTGAAACTATGGGTTTAAAGCTTTAAATCAGCTATATGCCTAAGATCTTGTAACTGCATTTTAGTGATGGATTTATGCTTACATTTGTTTCTTTTAAAAAGGGGAGTTATTAATAGAATGTTTTGGTAAGTGTGCCATTGTTTTGTGAGTTTTTGGTGTAAAATTGTCAAGTGTTTCAGTTAAAAAGGGAAAAGTCACTTTTTATTACAAATTTGAGATTAGTTAATGTTAGTTTTTAGGTTAAAATCAGTGCAAACAACTTCTTTGTAGTAAAAGCTTAATCTGTTTGAGCTATTGGGGTTAGCTTCTTTTACTAGCTTATTACTAGGTCTTCAATTATCTTAATTGTCTTTAGAATACAAAACATTAGTAAGTATGTCAGTTTCAAATTCTTTTACTAGCTTACTCAATAAAAACCAATTTTCTATTTTTGTTATTTATAGTTTTCTTTAGATGTCAAACTTATATCTGTTTTTTAGTTATAGCTTATTTCATGTGCATATTGTTCTTTTTTTACTTAAAAATATTGGTCAAGTCCATTAATAAGCCTTAGAGTCTGTTGTTCTTTAGATTAATTGTTGCTTTTCAATCCTTTGTCTTTGCTTATTTCTTTGTCCCTAAGTGCTGATTGATTCCTAAACTCAAATCTGATTTCACCTTTTCAGCTATATTTCCTGTGCTTTATTTGTTTAAATCTTAGCTTAAAAGTAGTGTTTTATAGTTTTAAAATCTTTTTTAAATTCTAAAATGTCTTAATGCTTTTAAGGTCCATTTCAGCTTATTTTAGGTGCTTATTTTTAGCGAATCTTTTATATCGCATAGGGTATTAGAAATAATCGATTTTATAGCCCATTGCCTTGTCCATTTTCTTATTGTGTTTAAAAAGCCAAACAGTTTTAGCAAATTGTCACTTAGTTTAAAAACCAAGTCTGTCACTTTTGTTAGCTTATTTTTAAGTTCTGTCAAAAGTGCCTTTTTTAAAGTTGCTTATTTTTCCCTGTTCTTTAGTTTGTAAAAAAGAAAAAAAAACAATTTTACAAAAAGGGAAGCCACAGGGTTCGAACCTGTGACCTCCCCCTTCTCATAGCCAACACTTTAACACACACACTCACTACTAACTCGCCTTTGGGTCTTTTTCGTTAAACCTTCTCACTATTTTTCTTTTATACCCTTTTCGTTAAACCTTTCACTAGCTTATAAATAGGAGCTTATTTCCTTTGTAAAAAGGGATGTAATGTAGTTTTTAGTGGAGTGTAGGAGTAGTTTAGATTTGCTTATTTTACTGCTTATTTATTTCATTGTATTTTACTTTCAAGCCTTGTAACTTTTTTTATATTAATGAAAATTTCAGCTTATTTCTAATTTGATCGTGTCTTTACTCAAAAGCTTTAATCTGTTTTTACAAGTCATTTAAACAAGCAAAACAAGCTTTTAAAATTCTGTTGTTACTGTTTCATTAAATTCCACTTAAAATAATACCTAAGCTACTTTTTGGATGATAAGCCAATATTGGACGGGCTTATGGACCTCACCAGCTTGTTCTAAACAAGCTGGAGCTTGTTAGATAAGCTCATAGAGCATTGATATCCCTGTTTTAAGCAAGGGAAAGTTGTAAGTGTCACTTTTCAATTCTATAGCTTATTTATAGCTTAATCTGTCCCAGCTTATTCTCTGTGCTTTTTCCTGCTTATTTCTGCTTAATAATGCTTATTGTTACTTGTTAATGCTTTTTAGATATGGTTTTCAGCTTATATGTTATAGTTTAAGTGTTCTCATACAATCTGCCTAGTTTAGCTTTAAACTGCTTATTCTTGTTCAACTTATTTTAGTGCTTATTCTGCTTCAAGTATTGCTTAAATGTCCTTATTATGTTTAGTACTTAATCTGTTTTTAGATATCAAAGCTTATTTAAGTCTGTCTTAGTTTAAAAATGGATTTGGAATGCTTAAAGGAGTGTTTGGGTTAAGAGGGAAAACGGGTCAAAATGAGTTTTAAAACTGTTTGGGTCACTAAGCCATCTTTAACAAGCCTTTTTAAGTTGAGTTAATCTGTTTTTAAAAGTTGTTAAAGTTTGAAATCAAGTTTTAAGGTTTGAACTACAAATTCTTTGAATCTGTGGCTTTCAAACTTTTTCTATTTAATTTTTGTTCAAAAAAATTGTTTTAAGGTTTGGTTTATGTTTTATTTTATGCCTAAATGCAGTAGTAACAAGGTTGGATAAGTGCATTTTTCCATGTGTTTTATGTCATTAAATCTGTCAATTACATTATTACAGGTTCCCAAAGCTAACAAAGCCATTTTTTCAATTGCAAATTTAGATAAGCTTAAGTGTGTTTTAGCTTATGATTTTTCTTGTACAAGTTCATTAGGTATAGAGCTTAATCTGTTTTAGCTTATTTTAGATTTATAACTTCTTTTACTAGCTTAAAATTAGGGCTGCAGTTTGTTATTTTAGCTTTTATAAAAACTTGAAAAAAACCAAAAACATTGGAATTTAGTTAAACAACCATTGTTATAAGTCATTTTCTAGCTTTGTAGTTATTCAAACTGCTTAATTTTTGCTTTTTCTTATTCTTAGTAGTAGTAGCTTTATCTGTTTTTAGCTTTTAGACCTTAGATGATAGCTTAACTAGCTTAATTTTTAGCTTAAAAGTGCCTGTGTAGGCTGTCTTATACCATTTTAGCCAAACTGCTTAATTGCTTATTTGAGTGTTTCAGCTTGTTTTATTTGCTTATTTCAAGTCTTATAGCTTATTAGGTTTAGCTAATCATTTGTTTTAGCTTATTTGTCTTTATTTGTTGCTTATTAGTTCTAAAAAAATAAAACAGTTTAGCCATTTTAGTCTTAGTTAAAAAAAGCAATCTGTCACTTTTCTTTTGCTTATTACTAAGCTTATTTTCAGTTTTCATAAAAAGTTGTAGTTTTAAAAAGTGCTTATTTCCAGTTGGTTTTTAAGATTTTCAAAAAAGTTTTCAAAAAAAATGGTTTGTAAAAAAGGAGAGGTCACAGGGGTCGAACCTGTGACCCTCCCCTTTAACATACCAACATATTTAACACCACACCACACTACCAACTGCCCTTGGGACTTTTTCAGTTATAGGTTGTTTTGTTTTTTATTTAAAGTCATTTTAGCCATTATGCTTAACAGCTTAGTTTAGCTTATTTCCTGCTTATTTCAATAAGCTGTTTTCACGAGTTTATTTTTCCTAGATTAAGCATTGTCCAAAGTGCTTTTCATAATTTTTTCAGAATTTTCCAATTTAGTTTATTATTTTTAATTAATTTTTTAGATTAAAACTGTTTTTAAATTATAATAAATAAAATAAAAGTCAAAAAAATATAATTCCTTTTTTTTAAAAATTTTCTTTTATCATTTAGGACTTTTAAAAATTAAATTTGCATTTGTAGGGTTAAAATTTGATAATTTAGGTTTTAGAGTCCGTTAAAATTCCCGTTAACTTTTATGTTCATTCTTAATTCCTTAATGTTTACTACGTTTGTTGTTTTTTGCTTATTATTAGTAGAAATAGAATACAAATCAAGTCTTTGATATTCAAACACAACGATCATGACTTAAACTCGATTCCAATCACGCCCGTCATAAACCGACCCGAGAAGGTTTTTTTGGGTTTTACATTGTCAAAAGTAATCCCTTCTATAAAAACCTTACGGAATACTACTCTTACTAATAATTGGATATTATACTTAAATATATATATATATATATTGATATAAATAAATATATAAAATATATAGATATATTTAATATATATATATATAATTATATATATATCAATTAAGTTTGAAATCAATTTTCGACGCCGTTGCCGAGAGGTGTGTTGCGATTATCTGTTTACTTTTGAAAGATTCAGTGTTTGAAGACTTTCCGTGAAGTTATTGCTTTCATATTATGAATATATTTAAGGAATCAAAAATACCAAAAAAAATAGAAAACAACAAAAATCAACCGGTTTGTGTCCACTTGTATTTCGCTCACCTTTAGATTACAAACTAAAGAGAGGTAATAAAGAAGTGCTCGATCCACGTACATCACCCGTAAGTAGAAGTTTTTAAAAAGCTTCGCGCTTACCAGCTCCTTCGCTTCTTTATGCGTTTTCTAGAGAGCTACCGCGCACCTTTGACTATCGGTCCCACAAATATTTTTCTTTTATATTTATCTTTCATAAAAATCTAAAAATAATCTTCTTATCCTCCTATTTGTTTAATTCTAATGACGTCATACAACCAACGTGGTTGTTTCAAGTGTGGAGGTCCGTTTGGTGGTCTATATTGTCGACAATGTACTTGTAATGTCATGGTAGAAGAAATTTATACGGATGAAGTTGTCTTTAATTGCTGTTATGAAGTTGAAAAATCATTTGTAATTGATTCCAATCCAACTCCTTCATGATTCTCCAAATATATTCAACGCATCTCCACACCCCTGACTATTCTAGTGATTTTGTAGGAAACAATGCTCATATATTAGTTACGATTGTCCACTCTCAAGTTCCGTTTGAAATATAATCCGAAACCGTGTTACAATCAAACTTTGATAATGATTTCTCTCAAAGTTTTCAAATTACCCACACTAATATATTTGTTTTGTAAACTCGGGGGTCCTCATTGAGAATTTTCATGTCAACCGTTGAAACCAAAATATCTAAACAACCTAATCCTTTGTTATAATCTATTTCATCTTCCGTTAGTGACCAAATTCAACACCCCCGCAGTTTCCCTTCATTCACAACTCCTCCTCAAGAAATGAGTATCTAAGATATGGAGGATCTGAAGAAGCAGTATTTATATGAAATGAAAAGTTTAATTAATGAAAATCAGATTAAGGATTATCGTGATGAGAAGATTGATATTAAGATTAATAAGCTTAAGGAAAATTTCAATGGAATGAGTATTGAAATTAATAAAAAGAAAAAGCTTCAGCAACTAGAGTAGGTGGCCAATCTTAGTCATTATTCCTTTCGCGCTTTCATTCCTTTTTGCTACGACGATAAGATAGATGGACGAGTAAAATAGTATTTGCAAAATCACACCCGTCGTACCAACTATGAGACCCGATAACTCTCTAAGTATGGGGGACGAGCATCTTAGCACTATTCTGGAAACAGAATCGGACGAATTAATAAAGTCTAGTGTTGAAAACCTTGTCCCAATCCCAAGAGAGTCCAAGGATTTTTCCGATATCAAAAGTGAGTGTGATGTGCCTGTTTGTGATAATTTTACAACTTTCTCTAATCCTCTCTTTGATGCTGACGATGATTTTTCCTCTAGTGACGACGAGTCATTTTCTGATGAGGATGTTCCAAAGAAAATTTATTTGAACCCTCTTTTTGATAAAGAAATCATTTCTACTAAGATAGATCCACATCACTTTAATGCCGAGTCTGATCTTATAGAATCATTGCTTAATCGAGATATTTCTATAGTTTCTTCTCCTAAGTTTGATTCTCTTCTCGAGGAGTTCTCCGGTGAACTCGCTCATATCGATTTAATTTCTACAAAAATTTATGAAGCCGACTTTGATCCAGAGGAAGAAATTCGTCTTGTTGAGAAATTATTGTATGATAATTCATCTCCTTGACCTCCGAATAAATTTAATTCTGAAAACTCTGATGCTATAATCGAATCTTTCTCTCCATCTCCTATCCCCGTTGAGGATAGTGACTCTCTTATGGAGGATATCGATTTATTTCTTACTCTGGATGACTCGATACCACCGGGTATTGAGAATGATGACTATGACTCGGAAGGGGATATTCTTTTTCTTGAAGAATTGCTTAGCAATGATCCCATTTCACTTTTTGAAAATGAGTCATTTCACTTTGATCGTTATTATGTTCCATCATCCCCTCGTCCTCCTAAGAAACCACCGGATGATGATGATGTTTACTTTGATATTGAGCCCGATACGAGACTTTTGACTGCCAAAGTGGTGGGTGATATTTCTAAACATTATGTTCTTATGCCTAGACTTTTAACCACCCAACCCACCCTTTGTCCAGTAATTGACACTTTGCTTCTATTTTCATTCAAAAATGAGGACAAAGTTCATCTCTTATCTTATCATGGCTTTAAAACATTCCCTCTTTCTTCTGAAAGCCCGATGATGACTCATGGAGGGGACAG
>BQNB010157222.1:0-15177 GCA_026074375.1 Tanacetum coccineum | reverse complement strand
GGTCTCATGTTTAATAGTTTGTTTTTTTCTTATATTAAATGACAATTTTTTTTTCAATAAAGGGGATATATATTTTTTTTTTGGCCCAGGCCGATAGAAAGTCGTAAACGTAATTTTTTTTTTTTGGGCCGATGAACAGTAACCACAGGTATAAATTTTTTTTGGGCCGATGAATAGTAACCGCAGGTATTTTTTTATCTGAATGCGTCGGTACTTTTGTAAAAAAAATTTTCTCCTATTTTGTGCCAACAATTAAAAAAAAAAAATTTAGGCCGGCCCAGCACTGTAGCAATGTAAAAAAAAAAAATTTTTATTGGGCCGGCCCAAGCACTGTAGCTTGCTACAGTGCTTAGCGTGAACAGTGTTTTGGCTATCTAAAAATGTGGCACGTGACTTGTGTAATGAGATATATAGTAACTAGACGAATATCTGAGCATAACGAAATGATGTATAGTAGCGTTAATTCATGTGTGTAATTCTTGTTTTTTTAGGTATATATGGGCGTGGGATAAGTGAAAGTATAAAAAGTTAGTGGTTTAAATTGTAATTAAGTGTTTATAAATTTAAAAGATTGCAATTTCTTTTATAAGTAGGGAAGAGTTCTACAAAAATAAATCGTTAAACTACAAAAGGTAAGATGCATCATAATGTGATTTATAATAAGAGAAAAATTCATTTGCATACTAGTTTCTACTCACATACCAATGGACAAATTTTCACTATTTATTTTGGTTTGATCTAATGGTGGGGATTAATCTAAGATTTAATTTTATCTAATGAACAAGATTAAACTTTAAAAAACATCCACCACTCTCTTTCTACTTTTGTGTTTTTTAATTAAAACACATTTTCACCCATATTTTTTAAAAATTGCATATCGCAAAAACCGTAAAACGTTAAGATACATAAATTACACCATCGTGACGAGCATTTAATTATCTTTCAATAGAGAGGCACTTTCATATGCTTTCGACAAACTTTTTTTTGGTATTTTTTGTTTTTTCTCGATACAGTATTTTGTTTGATATACCACTTGTGATATTACACTAATCTGTAAGTTAGAACACTTCACATGCTTTCGTAAAACATGTATAAATATTTGTGTGAAACTCCAACTAATTCATCGTTATTGGCATTGAAAAGTACACATTCTTAGCTTTTCAACCCTTTATCACACATAATCTTTGGACCTTCAAATCAAAACACTTTATTTATAAAACTTGGTGAATAATGAAAATTTTTATTTTTTTATAATCAAACCCGCTTGAAGTATCACATGTGATATAACATATTCGTAAGTTTGAACACTCAACATGATGTTATAAAATGAGCATAAATATTTGTGTAAAACATTAAATGATTTATCATGTTTGACATTAAAAAATAAACATCTTTACCATTCTAACCATATATCAAACATAATTTGTGAAAACTAAACTAAAACACTATTTTCTCATAAAACTATGTTTAACCCTTTTAATCCTACTAACAGTATAATATCACAAGTGATAGATAATAATGATTACATGTTAAAAATTTCAAAAATAATCACAGTTAGTGTCACATTATATTACTTTATCACATGCGATATTAATTATATGTGGAATACCATGACTAATGTCACATTGTATTACTTTATCACATGAGATTTTATTATTATTTATTTATCACTGGTGATACTACAATGTCAGAAGTAATAACTGTTAAGCTACGAGCGAATCTTACTTTATAAAGGTATTGCTATAGGGTTTAGTGGTTAGGGGTTTAGGTTTTTGGTATAGGGCAGTGGTCAGGGGTTTAGGGTTTTTGGTATAGATTTTAAAGTTTATGTATATATATCACTTGTGATATTATACCTAATGGTTAGGGGTTTAGATTTTTTGGTATAGGGTTTAGTGGTTAGGGGTTTAGGGTTTTTGGTATAGGGATTAGTGGTTGGGGAGGGGGGTTTAGGGTTATTGGCATAGGGTTTAGTGGTTAGGGGTTTAGAGGTTTTGGTATAGGGTTTAGTGGTTAGGGGGTTAGGGTTTAGGGTATAGATTTTAAAGTTTGTGTATATATCACTTGTGATATTACACATAGCAGTTTGAGGTTTAGGTTTTTGGTATAGGGTAGTGGTTAGGGGTTTAGGGTTTTTGGTATAGATTTTAAAGTTTATGTATATATCACTTGTGATATTATACCTAGTGGTTAGGGGTTTGGGGTTTTTGGCATAGGATTTAGTGGTTAGGGGTTTAGAGTTTTTGGTATAGGGATTAGTGGTTAGGGAGGGGGGTTTAGGGTTATTGGCATAGGGTTTAGTGGTTAAGGGTTTATGGTTTTTGTATAGGGTTTAGTGGTTAGGTGTTTAAGGTTTTTTGGTATAGGGTTTAGTGGTTAAGGGTTTAGGTTTTTGGTATAAGGTTTAGTGGTTAGGGGTTTAGGGTTTTTGGTATAGGGATTAATGGTTAGGGAGGGGGGTTTAGGTTTTTTGGTATAGGGTTTAGTGGTTAAGGGTTTAGGTTTTTGGTATAAGGTTTAGTGGTTAGGGGTTTAGGGTTTTTGGTATAGGTTGTAAAGTTTATATATATATATCACTTGTGATATTATACATAGTGGTTGGGGTTTAGGGGTTTTTGATATAAGGTTTAGTGGTTATGGGTTTAGGGTTTTTGGTATATGGTTTAGTGGTTAGGGGTTTAGGGTTTTTGGTATAGATTTTAAAGTTTATGTATACATTACTTGTGATATTATACTTAGTGGTTGGGGGTTTAGGGGTTTAAGGTTTTTGGTATAGGGTTTAGTGGTTAGAGGTTTAGAGTTTTTGGTATAGATTTTAAAGTTTATGTATATATAACTTGTGATATTATACCTAGTGGTTAGAGATTAAGGTTTTGGGTATAGGGTTTAATGTTTTTGGTATATATTTTAAAGTTTACGTATATATCACTTGTGATATTAAACCTAGTGGTTAGGGTTTAGGGTTCTTAATATAGGGTTTATATGAGTTAAGGGGGACAAGAATGTATGTTTACTTTTGGTTTCTTTTATTACTATTATCAACTTGTGATATTACTTATACGTTGATACCATAATATAGTGATACGTTATATTGCTTTTATCACATTGTGATATATACTCATATGTATAAATTATTCTTGTGTTCGGTTTGATACCTAAGACTCTAATCTCTCATATTATCACAAAATCATCACAGTATCAAAATGTATTAAAAAAATTAATTCAAGTTTTAAACAACTAATAATGATTCCGCTAATAGTAATACTCTTGTGAAAAGCACGAAAATGTATGAAAAGCGCACAAAACAGGAAGCGCTCGCGAAGAGCGAGAAAAGGCGCGAATGTTGGGCGGATAACGCAGCGGAAAGCCGAGTAAATGCGCGGTAAGACGGCGTAAACGCTCGAATGCCGACGAAAACGCGAGCGAATGCGTGGCGAAAGCGTGCGAAAAAGTATGAATAACTAAGAAGACGTGCGGAAAAAGAAAGCGGACGGACAAAGAAGCAAAAATGTGAAGAAAGACTCTGGAAAACTGGCCGAAAACGTAAACCAAACCGTGCGTCGATGAACATTCTTAAAACAGACGGGAAAAACAGCGCGGAAAAACGGACGAAACGCCGCGATAAGCGCGCGAAAATGTAGCGACGAAAGCGAGACGATAACATAAAAAACGTATAAAAAGCGTTAAAATACGTAAAAAACGTATAAAACGTTAGAAAAAAAAACTTAAAAAAACATAAAAAACATTAAAAAATCCTGTAAAAATGTATAAAAACAGTAAAAAAAAAAGAAAAATGTAAAACAAGAGGTAAAAACGTAAAAAACGTAAAAAAACGTAAAAAACGTAAACGCGTAAAAAAAGTACAAAATGTCAAAAAAGTCATTTTATTGCAATTTGGCCAAGATTTGCCAACTTTACAAATAATGAGAGAATGCTTAATGTGAGTTTTAGTAAATTTACACTTTTGGTCCCTCCATATATTTTTTAATCTTAAATCTTGTCTTTTTAATCTAATGAAATTGATGATTGAGATTAGTCCTTAGTATGTAAAGAGAAACTAGTATGCAAACTAACTCATCTCTTTATAATAATTACAAAAATACAATAACTAATCTTATCCGTTCATATGCATATCTGAAGGTCACAAACTTATCCTACCTTTTTTACTTTAATATGCCTTTTTACTTGAACTCTTGCCTTATAAGTAAGGGTATTTAGCAACTTAGTATGTTGATTCTTGTTTTAGCAACTTACCATTCAGCCACTACACTTACTAGAACAACTTATTCGTTTATTTTGTAATTTGTGGTTGTATGCTTAGTCGTCGAGGGTGAATTAAACTGTTTTCGGTAAGTACCTCAAATTTACTTACCTCAAACTGATTGTTCTTCATGGACTCAAAATTACAAGTTCAGCCTTGGAGTGATATTGGCGAATCGATTATCTGCTTCTTCGTATAAGCACAAGCTATATAATTAAGGGGGCTGTTTGGATTCGTATATTTAAACAAACTATCAGCTCGATCATTTAAGTTATTTTAGAAAATCGATATTACATCAACACCTTTTACCGCTTGTATCAGAATTTCCCAAATACTCAAAAACAACTTATGAGCTTCTTTTATTGCGGTGTGTTTTGATACAGTTAAAAAGCACCTTTAACTTGTATAGTGTTGTAAAACTCGGATTACAATGTCGGTGACCGAGGCGAGTTAAGCCAAATTGGCCAAAAAAGTTGGTTTTGGTCAAAATTTGGTGTGAAGTATTTGAACATTGCATGAATGTTTTTTTAACATATTTCTATCAGCAATTCTATGGTCCAAGGCCGATTACTCGTTTTACAACAATGCGCCCTATGTTGACATCATTCTCCAGTTGACATAACGTCTTAGAAACGTTAAAACTGATGATGAATATGATGAGAGTTTGGAGGAAGAAACGTACATTCGAATTAAAAGCTCATGAACTTGTATGGCACAGAATTAACATTCGGCACATCCGTGTGACTTTTTATCGAGCAAAGTCAATAAGCTAGGTTTGATTCAATGATGAAAGTCTCAAAACGTTGTTGGCCAAAACCATGGAATCTCTTGATTTATTTTCTTGTACATTCAACTAGTTTTTATCTCTGTTTGAGTGGCAACGTGGTGTGTACAAAATCCCCAAGTCACAATTAGTTCTCGAGTTTGGAGTAATGAAGGAGAGTTTATCTAATCTTCTAGACACAAAAAATAACACATTCTTTTGCTAAGTCTTAGACCGGCTTGCATTACATGTAAGAACATATAAAACTGTGGTCTAAAGATACATAACAACGACTCACTCACTCAATGACCGACTATACATTAAACACCCTTGCAAACTCTCCTACATCGAGTTATCTAAAAGTCCTCAGTGTCATCAAAATTCAGTTATTATTATACTAACCAAGGTCATCACCACCGGGAACCAACGGCTTTCGGGGTGTTCCTTATCAGGACCATGTTCATCAAGATACGTGTTTGTATAATTAACCCGATAATCTTTATCAACCATTTTTCTATCCGATGTGAAGTTGGACTAGTTACTTAATGTTCGAAACGATGTTTTGTTGTAGACGATAGGAGTATAAACTGAATAATCCTATTAGATAAGTGAAATAGATACTTATTATCTTTTGATGAAATCATTTGAACTTTTTGTCCCACATAAGTAAATGAGTGAAAACCTTCTAAAGTTATATACCATAGTAAACATGGATTGTATGTCTAGAAATTAATACTATGCTTTCAACCTCTCCTATCAACACATCAATTTACTGTGTACTGTGGGCGAGTTTGGAAAAATTATATTAGTTTTAAAGTTTTTGTAAAAGAGACTTAAAGCTTTACCATTTCTTTTATAATAATTGTCCTCACTTCTAAGTCGAGAGCATTTTATCATATGTAGACGAAGCGAGGTTGCCTTAAACAAAATTTATGGTTTACTCAACTTTCATGTTTACATGATAATTATGATGAGCTATACAACATTGTACAATAATAATTGGGGTCTAAATTGTACCCGTGCAAACTCTCCATCTAGTCATCTACACGTCCTCATTATCATCAAAATTCAGTAGCGTTACCAGGAACCAACGACCCTCCGGTTGCTCCTTGTCAGGACTCAAGACCCTCTTCCTCTTCTTCATCTTTTGGTGAAGCGTCATATGGTGACGGAGAGGTAATTGTGTTTTCATTTGGCTGAACTGAGGAAATATATTTGGCCTTCTACCTGGTTTCGTCTCTCCCAATCCTGTAACATATGTTGCTGCAAATTGGTTAACTATTTTGACTTTGAGGAAGAAAAGAATGTAAGCCATATGGTTCATCATGTAACATACTTTTAAGACATACAGATCATCGTCAAGGAATCATATTAGGATCGATTGCGTATACATGATAATATCTATACTAAACATGATATCTGAAAACACAGTTCTTTACTTAGTCGTTGCTGATTTGCCAGCTAGGACAGAAAGTTTTTCGCTGGTCAACCCAACTCCTTACCCAATTTTGACCCGTTTTCCAATCCTCTGATGGCCAATGTTGCCACATCTAACCTATATATTTTAAGAATACATACAACCTCAACGTAGGAACTAGTGATGGTAAATGGATAACACTCGAAACTATAATCCTAACCCTAGTAGTCTTAACATCCTAGAAAATGTGTAAGCTGGATAACAAAAATTACATTCGTTATCCAAGGATGAAATGAGGGTATCTTACATTTAAGAGATTTGATGAAACGGCACTTTCTTGGGCCCGAGAACCTCTCACGCGTACTTAGTACTCATCTACCATATTACAGATACTCATAACTGCATTTATCGTTATTTACTCAAGCTAGCAGAAATAAATTGTCATATTTTGAATTTATTTATACTTTATTATATACTAGATAAACATTTTTGGTAATTTATGTATTAGCTATTTGAAAAATCATAATTATCTGATTTGGATTATATAATAGCACATTATCAGTTTCAAGTTTCAACCCACAACTGCCAAAATAACCCATCTGATTCTTTTATGGAACTTATAAGAACAATATAATAGGGGCAAGTAATGAGGATCTTGCATAGAAATGCGCCAATATATTAACCTTTTGGAGCTTCCCATATGCACATAAGAGAACATTGTATGAACGGATATCAGGAGTCAATCCAAAGCTTGACTCCATGGCACTAAAAGTTTGATAAGCTTGAATAACAAGGGTCATTATTGGAAGAGAAACCTACGGCTCTCAGGTTGCTCCTTGTTCAGGATCCTCTTCTTCTTCTTTATTTCCGTCACCATCTTCTTCTTCATCTTCTCGTGGACGGTCATATGGTGATGGAGGAGGTAATGGTGTTTTCATCGGGCTGAATCAAGGACATATATCGCCATGTCAGGACTTCTACCTGGCTCGGGGTCTCTCCCATTCCTGTAATACACCGCAAAGTCGCAAACTGGTAAGATGTTTTGACTTTGAGATAGAAAAGAAAGCAAGCCCAACTGCAAATAAGACATATGGTTCATCATGGAAGAATCATATTCAGGATGTACGCATACACATGATATTTACTATACTGCATTAAACAAAAAGTCTGAAAACATATTTATTTGCTTACATCCACTGTAATTGCTGATTTGGAAGCTATATCAGAGACCGAAAAGTGTATCTTCTTATGCATATGACCTTACATTGATTTATTCAAACATTAACATAATTTAGCATTGCTAATCATTTCTCTTGAACAGTAAATACCTGCACACCGTCCCTGATGAGACGTGAATCCACACCCTTTGCTTAGTGAAATGCTAGAGGGCACATTAGGCCCCTGAACCATGAACACTATTAATATTAGGTTAAAAACCTGGACAGATAGTGTTCAAGGGTCAACCCAGCTTGTAACTCGTTTTGACCCAATATCCAATCCTCTGACCGGCCAATGTAACCATGTCTAAGCTACATACCGTTGAATACGTAGAATGATAGTTAATGTGTATGTCACTCTAATGGGTCGGGTCAGTAGGATGCTCGTATCATACAACCTCTACATGGGATAACACTCGCAACCGTAATCCTAACTGCCCTAACTCTAATAGTCTTAACATCTTAGAAAACTTGTAAGCTGGATTACAACCGAAATCACATTTGTTATCCAAGGGTCAAATCAAGGTTCAAAGATTGTGCCTGCAATTCCAATTTGCAGACCCAAACTAGGGGCTTTCAGGGTGTTCCTTATCAGGACCATGTTCATCAATATACGTGTTTGTATAACCCGATAATCTTTTTATCAACCAATATTTTATCCGGTGTGAAGTTAGACTAGTTACTTAATGTTCGAAACGAAGTTTTGATGTAGATGATAGGAGTATAAATTGTATAATCCTTTTAGATTAATGAAACAAATACTTATTATATTTTGATAAAATTATTTTAATTTTTTTGTCCCACATAGAGGAATGAGTGAAAACCTTCTAATCTTATTATATGCCATTGTAAACATGGAATGCATGTCTACAAGTTAATACTATGCTTTCAGCTCCACATTCTGGCCCAGCAATTTGTTGGGTATTGTGTGTGTGTTTGGAAAAAATATATTAGCTTCATAGCTTTTGTAAAAGAGACTTAAAACTTTACTTTCCTTTTAGGGCTAATGACTTACTCCCTCCGTTCAATTTTTATTATCCATGTTTCTTTTTTGAGACGTCACAATTTAATTGTCCACTACTAAAAATAGATAGGGAAGTTTGATCAAGTTTACTATATTACCCTTTTTTGAAATTATTATTACGAACTTTAAAGAAGACTTTAATTAATTAGCTAAGGGTAAAACTGTCATTCTGTCAAAAAGTAAAAGAGAGAAAGCAGTAATAAATGCACTTTTATTAAACTGTGTGTTTTTTGTCGGGGGACAATAATTATGGGACGGAGGGAGTAAAAGTCATCTAACTTGACACTACAAGAATGAACCACTCAAATTCTAGGCAAAAGAAAGAGAGCAAAACATTGGATAATTTGTTGTATTTTGTTGTTAAGATGTTCCTCTTAGAAGACCAAATTGTGTTTATATGTATATATAAATTAATGAAGGTTGAAGGGAAAATGTATGACTTTTAATGAAAAGTCACACCCTTTGGTGAAAAGTCACAACACTTCCTTTTAGTGTTTCCAGCAACATTTTTGTACATTTCAAACGCGCTAACTATTTCCAAGACAAAGGTATGTCTAGCAGCGACAGTTTAGTGACCACGGATTCTGTCACTATTTCATCTTTTGACTTTATATTCATAACCTTTTCCATTATCGTATCCGAAATCAAGTTAATTAGTTTATAAGTGTGCACTCCGCACCTCCGAACTCGTATTATAACGTAGCTATACACAAAATGATCGACTTTTGAAAGTTTGATGACAGAATAGGAAAGAAAAAAAATGGCTACACACAAAGACAAAAAGTGTCAAGTTAGATGACTTTTTAAGTCATTTGCCATTTCTTTTGAAAATGACAAAATCATTTGTCAAATCAAAACAATTATAAAAAAGAGAAGTAACCTGCCACATCATTGAGTGAAATAAACAACTTATTTGTTTATTTTGCAATTTGCGGTTGTATGCTTAGTCGTCGCCGAGGGAGAAATAAGTTGTTTTCGGTAAGTACGTCAAGATTACTTACCTCAAACTGATTGTTTACAAGTTCAGCCTTGGAGTGATATTGGTTGAGTATCTGCTTCGTATAAGCATAAGCTATTTAAGGGGGCTGTTTGGATTCAAACTAACTATCAGCTCATTATATAACATCACCACCTTCTACCGCTTTTATAGAATTTCCCGAGCACTCATCAAAAACAACTTATGAGTTTCTCTTATCTCAGTGTGTTTTGATACAGCTAAACAACACATTTGTACAGTGTTGTAAAGCTCGGATTATTTACAATGTGAGTGACCGAGGCGAGTTAAGCCAAATTGGCCAAAAGCGTTGGTTTGATCAAAACTTGGTGTGAAGTATTTGGACATTGTAAGAATGTCTTTTTTTTAAACATATTTCTATGAGCAATACTAGGGTCCACGGCCAATTACTCGTTTTACAACGATGCGCCCTATGTTGACATCATTCTTCGGTTAACATAACATCTTAGAAACGTTAAAACTAATGAAGAATATGTATGATAATAATCTAGCTGAAGGTTGAGGAAGAAACGTACATTATATATATACTTATAGCAATTGAAAAAAACACTGTAGCTACTGTAGCAGCTACAGTAGCTACAGTGTTGGGCTGGCCCATTTTTTTTTTTTTTTTCGTTGCTACAGTGCTGGGCGGCCCAATATATATATATATATATATATATATATTTTTTTTTTGGTAAAAAATGTTACAAAAGTACCGACGCATTCAGATAAAAAAATACCCGCGGTAACATTTTCGAATTGACTTAAACACTGTCATTTTACACGATGAGACCGAAAAAATAAACCCGCACAAAATACAATTCGCATTTAAAGCCCATGTTCCCATAAAATTAATGGGCGGCCCAATATATATAATTTTTTTTTTCTTTTTTTTTTTTTGATGGGCAGACAGGCCCAATATTATAGAATTTTTTTTTCTCTTTTTTTGTAAAAAAATGTTACTAAAATTACCGACGCATATTCAGATAAAAAAAAAATACCCGACATGGTAAATACATTTTCGAATTGATCCTTAAAACACTGTCATTTTACACGATCGGACCGAAAAAATTTAGAACCCGCGTGAAATACGAAGCTATTTAAAAGCCCATATGTTCCCATAAAATTAAATTAAAAAAATCCCGTATAGCTAAAAAAGGAAATTCTTTAAACATAAGCCGCCCACACATAAGCCCATGTAAAAAAAAAAACTATTAAGCACACCGTTGGCCGTAAAAAATATTGGTAAATTTTTTTTTATTTGTGTCCTAGCGGTTTTTTTTACATGGCCTAAAAAAAAAAAAAAAAAAACACAAATGAGGGTTGGCCCAGTTGGGAGCCCAAAGGGGAACCGAAGCACTGTAGCGTTGTAGAACAAAACTACGTCGTTTTATTTTGCGAACCCACACGAATACAATTAAAAAAACGCCATGTAGTCCTATGTAAAATTATATTAAAAAAGAGAGAACACCAGACATAGCCAAGAAAAGAAACCTAATTATTTTTTAACATGGAGCCCCACTCATAAGTTCATAAGAAAAAAATACAAACTATTAAACATGCGGCCTCGAAAAAAAGTGAAAAACCCACAAAAATAAGAAAAAAATAAGAATATATTAATGCACTCGTAACTACAGAGCTAGGAAAAAAAATTAACGAACCCGACATTGAAAAAGTATGTGTAGCTACGAGTTGCTACAGAACTGGGCTGGCCCTTCTTTTTTTTTACTTGTTCTACAGTGCTTGGGCTAGGCCAAATATATATATATATATATATATATATATATATATATATATATATATATATATATTTTAAAAAAAAAATGTTACAAAAAAGTACCCGACGAATTCGGATAAAAAAAATACCACATGGTACCATTTCAGAATTGACTTAAACACTGTCATTTTACAGGTTGAGTAAAGGAAAAAAAATACCGAAAAAATAAACCCGCACAAAATACAATTCTATTTATGCATAAAAATAAAACATATTAAGCATGAGGCCGGAAAACTATTGTAATGTTTTTTTCTATTTTTATGCCGGAGAGATTTTTTTTACATTGCCTAAAGAATAAAAAAACAAATAAAAAAAAAAAATACCAATGTGGTTTGGCCCAGTTGGTGAGCCCAAGGGCCTAAAGAGACTTTTTGTAGCGTGGTGGAAAAAAACTAAGCGTTTTAGTTTCGTGGAGTTCACACTACTGGTTGTGTTGTTTTTGTCAGGTTTTGTCGGAGTGTTGATGATTGATTCATGTCGGATTAAGTTTGAACACAAAATAATCCTGCCCTAAAAACAGAAAAATCAATAAAAAAAAACAAAAAAGTATTACATTCATCACCCCACCCCCCCCCCCCCCCCCCCCCCCCCCCCCCCCCCCCCCCACCCCCCCCCCCCCCCCCCCCCCCCCCCCCAAAAATAATACAATAAAAAAAACGCCCCCCCCCCCCCGCCTTTTTTTCCTATAACAACTATATTAAAAAAAAAACACCCCGCACCCATCACTCCAAACCCCACACAAGCTCACCCCCACCCTCCCCTTTACCATACCCTCCGACGCTCCCCCCCCACCCCCCCACACCCCTCCAGTACCGCACCCCCCTCCATCCATAAGGAAATACAAAAAACACCACCCCTCTTTAAACATGACCGGCCCGCCAACACCATAAAACCAACAAAATTCAAAAAAATAATAAAAATACATAATGCCTCGCATTACGCGAAAAAAAAAATTATCGACCCGCATAGCAAACGCAATCTGCGGAGTAATGCCCACGCTGGTGTTCGGATTAAAAGTCTCATGAACTTAATTGTATGGCCCCGATATTATCACATCCCGGCGTGTCCGTTGTGACTATTTATCGAGCAAAGTCCAAAAAGCTATGTTGATTCAATGATGAACAGTCTCAAAATGTGTTGTGCCAAAACGATGATAAATCTCTTGAATTATTTTCTCCCATTACATGTGTTACTCCGTCGGTACTTTCCTTATGTGTCGAAGTCATTATTTAGTGAGCTTGATGTTGTTAAGCTCGAGAGTCGTTAACTGTAGACTTCGTCTTGTTTCGGCTATTACAAAGCCGACGCTGCTTTGAAAGTAGTCGCATGCGAGCACATTAACGCTCGTGCTACAATAACTCTAACTAAAGATAACAACGGCTTAGAAAAAATTTTGCTAATTAATAGTAGAATAATCGAGATGATTCAAACTCTGTTACGGAAAGGAAAAATAAAAGAATTTTGGGTGGGAAATCCCACACGACTGTGGGATGATGTCAAATATGCAAAAAGGATGCGAAGTATATTGTAAGAAAAGTCCGGGTTCTAGAACGGTCAAAAGGTCAGAATAGTTTAAGTTGTTGGCTGCTCGCTTAGGTTCGTCCAGAGTGCCCTTGACACGAGTCAAAGTTTGTGAGCGAGCCCTGTCTGGATTATTGTGGATTCGTGTTCAAAAGCTTTGTCCACCTAGCGTCTTTCAAAGCTTGTGTTCTAGTTGGCTTTGTGCATGTGTGGTGGTTGCAAAGAATGATGAGAAATTGTAAGGTTTGTAAGAGATTACAACTTACAATCCAACCATCTAAAAGTTCCCAAAGATGTCATTTAAAACTCTCTTTAGAGATATCGTTATCTAGGGACTATAATCAAGGGAAGTAACCACAGAAGGGCCGCGACTTATGGGATATTCTTAGTATAAGGATTTGTTTATCAAAATACACGGTTTGTAACAATATAATGGTGTATCCCATGTCAGTCTTGAATAATTACTATTTAGAGCAACACGCGCGAGATGGGAAAATATACATATCGAAAATTTAATAATCGGAAATCTTCACAAAATATTGTATGTGTGGTCATGGCAACTTGATCAACTTGATGGAAAAGAATATTTTGGAGAGATCTTGATCAAATCTAATCAGAATATATGTAGACAACAAGATCGATCAAAAATCGTATCAAGTATCCGAATCGCGATGTCGCCTTGAAGAGAGTCTAAAGATACGTCTCCCTTTGATCTATAAATCAGAAGAGAGAAAGAGGCAAACGGCATCTCTGAGCCCTCATCCTCGTATATAATTCATTCATATAACTTTCTCCTTGTGCTACGATAGCCTCTTTATAAGCGAAGCATGATGGTTGAGTATCTAATAACCATTCTAATCCTCAGTACGAGGGATATTCGGCTCCAAAGAGTAGACATTGTGGCGAGTTAAACCGCATAAAGATTGGTCAGTTATCCAGCAGGGAATCTCGCACCGTGGAGAAAAAAAATATCCTTATTTTACACAAAAAGTAAAAAAAATAATCTAAGTTTGTGAAATTACCAGCTTCTTGTGTGATATTAATATACGGAATCGAGACCCCGTTAAATGTGAAAAGATCGGAATACACTAATTCTATTGGATGGCTTAGGTGTCCGGGACGGTGACTTAGGTGTAGAGCATTGTGGTTAGCCAATGTGTGACGTAGTGTCTGTGAGTATTTCTTTTAACGTCTTGGTAGGTTGGGTGAGACGGGTGGCGGTTTGGGTGTGTGTAGACGGGAAGGGCGTATGAGGTAGCTCTGTGGGTGCTTGTGCTTGTTGTTGTGCGAGGGGTGGTTTGTGGTTATCGTGGGGGGCTGGCGGGTGGGGGGGGGGCTTGTGTCGTGAGGCCTGGGGGGCGGGGAGGGGTGCGTGGCGTGGCTCTCATCCCTCACTCCTCTATAACTCATTCATATAACTTCTCCCTTGTGCTACGAAACCCTTATAAGCATAAGCATAAGCATAAGGCGAGTATCTAATAACCAATCTAAATCCTCATAACGATGGCTATTCGGCTCCAACAGGACATTGTGGCGTAAAACTGCCTGCATAAATGCGAGTTACCAGCACGGAATCGTCACCCGAAAAACTATTTCCCCAAAAAAAAGTGAATACAGCCTCAAGTGTGATATTATACCGAATCACGACCCCGTTCAAGCAATACTTAAACCCTTCTAAATGATGTCAAAGTATCCAGTCTGAATCTATGGTGCCTAAGTTAACAATTTAGGCCCATAAACTCCGACCTGTGATTCTATGCTTCATCAATTGGCGCCATCCCCCGAACAAAATACTAGTCGCGTATTCTCCCTTGTGTATCAGTACTAACCAATAACCTGTTACTAACCTTCTTAGTTAAGTGCGTAGACATCTACAAATCAAAGGTAAATAAGGTCTCTGATATCCACTCGAATAAAACTATAAGGTACGATACTATAATCTATTTAATTTGAATCTTATTTAATTGATTCTCAAAGATATTATGACAAAAAACTATAGGAGGTAATGCTCTATAATAAGATCAAGTTGACATAAAATATAAAGAGATTCTTTTGGAGTCATATATATAATTTCTGTTATCTGAAGCATGAATCTTCTCTGCATCAACCTTCATTATTGCAAGAAAAGACAAAACACTTCTGTATGAGCTGAATTGCACTTAGTGAAAGACATTCTAAGTTAACATCAACTCATGAGCCA
>BQNB010157221.1:0-15177 GCA_026074375.1 Tanacetum coccineum | reverse complement strand
GCAGGTAAGTTTTTATCGTTCAAAAAAAGTTTACAGCGAGTAGTGTTAGACGAGTCATTGGCCCAAGCCTGATTGAGGGCCTGCGATAACTCGTCTAACAAGTAGGTCTTGGAAGGAGTAGCTCCTTAATGGCGACGTCATCAACGATTGGACCACATTTGGGATCTTCTTTTACCGAAGGATTTTGGAAGGTTAACCTCACACTGGTGGAATTTAGCAGCAAGGGTAAGGGTAAGTTAAGGGTATTAGGTTATGAGGTGAGTTATTTTGCATACTAGTTTCTTCCTACATATTAAATGACAAATCTAAACCATCCATTTCATTAGTTTAAAAAGACAAGATTTAAGATTAAAAAAAACATGAAGTGACCAAAAGTGTAAATTTACTAAAACTTACACTAATCACTCCCTCATTATTTGTAGAATTGACAAATCTTGCCCAAATTGCAATTAATTAACCTTTTTGACATTTTGAATGTTTTTTTTACGTTTTTACGTTTTTTTTGAAAACGTTTTACGTTTTTTGTATTTTTTTTTACGTTTTGAACGTTTCATCCGCTTTCCACATTTTCATATACTCTTTCGCGTTTGAAGTTGTATTTTAGTTTGGGGGGTTTCGTTTGTTTTCACATGTTTTCGTGCGCGTTTTTCATTCCTTTTTTAACGATCTCGCGCATTTTCTAATGTTCCTCGCGGCACTAATTCAGTACGTTTTCAGTACAGTTATTGTTTCGGGTTTCCCGTGCACTTTTTCCAGTACGTTAGGGCGGTGGATGATTCACACCTTTTTCTTCTGTTTTCGTGTGTAGCCCGTTTTTGGAGCGCGGACGTTTTTCGTTTCGCTTCCACACGGTTGATTAGACACGTCCGGGTCTTGACATTTAATTGACGCCTGGGTGGGGGGTCGTAGTGTCGCGTGGGGCATTTAGATGGCGCGGGGATTTTCGAGTCGCAGTTGTCGGTGGCATCTAGAGCTTTTTCGTGTGCCTGCTTCAGCGTCGAGAGAAGTTTTAGGCGAATGTTGGGTTAGGTGCACGATAGGGGGAGTGACCGGTGTGTGGTCCGTAAGTCGAGCGGTGCGTTATGGTAGGTGTAGTGAGTATATGTGAGTGCGGAGAGATCCTATGGTCGTCGGGGTGGCGAGAAGGCGGGGGAGAGAGAGATCAGAGAGTGGTGGAATCGTTCGCAGTAGAGATGTGGTCTGAGGAGCGTGAGTGAGAGTTCTCTTTGCGTTTGTTCGGGCGGCGCTCTGTTAGGTTTGTCCTGTATTTATTGGGTGTACGCGATATATCGCTGTGAGCTGTATTAGTAGTCGGCTCTGTCACGTGGGGGGAGGGTGTGGGGGGGGCTGGGGGCGGTGGCGGGTGTGGGTGGGGGGTTCTGGATGTTGGTACTCTGTTTTTTTGGTATGGGTCGCTGTGGGTGTTTGTCTGGACCAGGTTTTTTGAGTAGTCTTTTCTTGTTTTGGGGGTGGGGCGTGGGGCCCCGGGTTTGGGGGGGCTCCTGGGGGGGGGGGGCTTCTGATGGGTAAAACGAGTTATCTGGTCTTTGGTTTTTTCTGGTCTTTCTATGTGCTGGCGATACACTAGGCTTGAAGAGAGGGCGGGGTGGGGGGGGAGCGGGGCGGAGGACGGGAGAGCATCGTCGTGAGTGTAGCCAGAAGTAGGAGCGAGGGAAGCTCACGCGATGGGAGCGCTGGAGCCTGGACCCCGGCCGAAGTAGAAAAGAAGGGAGCCTAGCAGTATGTGACGTGCTAGGGGCACACCCCCCACCCACCCAGTACGACATCCCGAATCACCCAGCCCAACAAACGAATACCCCACCCACACTTGCTGCACCGCCTACCCCACTCCACTCTAAATGGGAGCACATTTCTGTTAGACCCCACACCACTACACCACACAAGTCCTCTAACAACCCCTCCGACGTCCACCCCCCTCACCACCCGGAACTCCTGCCTATCCATAATGATCACTTTTGACCATAGCCCGTGGAACTATCTACGTCTCCCTATTCGGGAACCCAGAGTTGTACTTTCTTTCTATTATCTTCCCTTCTTACTGTTCTTTTAACGTTTTTCTCTCTGTTCACTACTCTTCCTGTGACACCGTCCTTTTACACCTAGCCTAGGCAAAATCCACCCCTAACCGCCCCAAATGTTTTTTGGTAACTTTTTCGTCCGACTTGTCTGAGCGCAACTTTTATTATCGTCTTATTACAGCTGATTCGCAAATTGTCGACTTTAGCTGTACCGCGCGCATTTTATTTTCGCGCAGCGGCTGTTCTATGCATTATTCATACAGATTATACTTCCTCCGTGAGTGATTCTACTATCGATTATAGTCCTATCGTCGAGAGATACTGGTACTTGACTCTTTATGTCATAGTTAGAGCAATCAGTGTCACGCGCTTCTCACACTATGATAGCCTCGTTCTGTGAATTTTGAGGAGCGCATCATCAAGCGACATCTCAATCCAGTCTCAAGAGAAGCTACCTGACACACCACACTCCCGTAATCCTACGTACACAAACGCTCGACAACTCTACACTTAACACTTACAACGAAGGAGTCAAATGAATCAAGATAACATATTCATTCAGTTGCATCAAACAGTGACACTACAACACTATAAACATACAATCTACTAAATTGTCTAATGACAAACATATACACACAACATATCTCCTCTACAATTAGGACCCGCTAACTCACCCTTATCACAAATTATTAGTTCACTGAATCTAAATCTTAAACGCTCTTACAAACGGCACCAAGATGACAGTCTCTTACAAGTCAACACAAACTACAGAGACACTACAACGTCACACATAAACTTTAAAATATATACCAAAAACCTTAAACTCCTAACCAGTAAACCCTATACAAAAAAACCCTAAACCCTTAACCACTACGTATAATATCACAAGTGATGTATACATAAACTTTAAAACCTATACCAAAAACCCTAAACCCCTAACCACTAAACCCTATACCAAAAACCTTAAACAACTAACCACTAAACGCTATACCAAAACCCTAAACCACTAACCGCTAAACCCGATACCAAAAACCCTAAACCCCCTCCCTAACCACTAAACCCTATATCAAAAACCCTAAACCCCTAACCACTAAACCTATACCAAAAAACCCTAATAAAATCTTAATACTAAACCCAATCCAAAACCCATACCAAAACCCTAAACCCCTAACCATTAGGTATAATATCACAAGTGATATATATATACATAAACTTCAAAATATATACCAAAAACCCTAAACCCCTAACCACTAAACTCTATACCAAAAACTCTAAACCCCTAACCACTAGATATAATATCACAAGTGATATATACATAAATTCTAAAATCTATACAAAAAACCCTAAACCCTAAACCCCTAACCACTAAACCCTATACCAAAAACCATAAACCCCTAACCACTAGGTATAATATCACAAGTGATATATATATATAATATTTAATATACATATAAACTTATAAATATCTACCAAAAACCTTTAAACCATTAAACCATTAAACCAAATACCTAAACTTAAAAAAAAAAAACCCCCTAACCACTAGTATAATATCAACAAGGGAAGTAATAACATTAATATTTAAACCTATACAAAAACCTAAAAACCCATACTACATAAAGCACGAAAATCCCCAAGAACCTTAAAAAAAACCCCTAACCACTAGGTCTAATATCACGAAATGATGTTATAAATAAATAATATATTGTTTGTATAAATAAATGCCACCTAAAAACCTTTCCAAAAACCTGAACAGAAACACCCTACCACAAACCCTAAACCACATCCGCTAAACCCAATAACAAACAACCTTAAACCACAAACCCTTAAGCCACTAAAAAACAACCTTTACCAACAACCCTAAACCCCTAACCCACAAGATATAAAAATATAATATAAGTGATATATACATATATTCTAGAAATCTATAAACCGGAAAACCCCTAGAAACCCCCTAACCACTAAAACCCTATACCAAAAAAAACCCTTAAAAAAACCCCAAACCACTAGGTATAATATCACAAGTATGTATAAATAAAAATTTTAAACCAATATCAAAAACCCTAAAAACCACCCTGAACCACTAAACTCTATAACCAAAAACCCTAAACCTCTAAACCCTAAACTCTATACAAAAAAACCCCAAGACCAGTAACCATATAAACCCTAAACATCTAACCCTTAAAGCCTATGCCAAAATCCTAAACACCTAACTCTAAACCTTTTATACCGTATAAAACCCAAACCTCGCTCCATATACCACTAAAAAACCTATAAAACCTATACCGAAAAAAAGCCCCCTAACAACCCTAAAACCAAAAATCCCTAAACCCCTAACCATTAAACCTTAAATCCCTAACCACTAGGTATAAAAGTCACGAACTGATATATAAATTAACTTTAAAAATATATACACCAAAGATCTTAAATCGCTAACCATATAAACCCTATACCAAAAAACCCTAAATACCAAACTCACTAGGTATAATATCACAAATGTAAATATTACATCAACATTAAAATCTATAACCAAAACCCTAAATGGCTATACCAATAAATCTTAAACTACCCAACCACTATGGTATAGATAGAACAAGTGATATATCTAAACCTATAACAAAAAACCTAAACCCTTAACCACTAAACCATATACCAAAAAATCTAAACACCATATCACTAACCATATACAAAACCCTAAAAACCCCTAACCCACAACCCTATGTCAAAAACCCGTAAATCCCTTCCCCAAACCACTAATCCCTATAACCAAAAAACTCTAAACCCCGACCACTAAACCACTAAACCCTATACCAAAAACCCCAAACCCCTAACCACTAGGTATAATATCACAAGTGATATATACATAAACTTTAAAATATATACCAAAAACCCTAAACCCCTGACCACTACCCTATACCAAAAATCTAAACCTCAAACCACTATGTGTAATATCACAAGTGATATATATACATAAACTTTAAAATCTATACCCTAAACCCTAAACCCCTAACCACTAAATCCTATACCAAAACCCCTAACCACTAAACCCTATACCAATACCTTTATAAAGTAAGATTTCACCCGTAGGTTAACATTTATTACCCCTGGCATTGTAGTATCACCAGTGATAAATAAATAATAATAATATCTCATGTGATAAAGTAATATAATGTGACATTGGTCATAGTATTCCACATATAATTAATATCACATGTGATAAAGCAATATAATGTGGCACTAACTGTGATTATTTTTGAAATTCTTAACATGTAATCAATGTTATGTATCACTTGTGATAATATACTGTTAGTAGGATTAAAAAGGTTAAAACATAGTTTTGTGAGAAAAATAGTGTTTTAATTTAATTTTCACAAATTATGTTTGATATATGGTTAGAATGATAAAGATGTTTATTTTTTAATGTCAAACATGATGAACCATTTGATGTTTTACATAAATACTTTCGTTCATTTCATGACATCATGTTGAGTGTTCGAACGTACAAATATGTTATATCGCATGTGATACTTCAAGTAGGTTTGATGATAAAAAAATAAAATTATTCGATATTCACCAACTTCTATAAATAAACTGTTTTGATTTTGAGGTCCAAAAATTATGTATGATAAATGGTTGGAAAGCTAAGGATATATACTTTTCAATGCCAAAAACGATGAGTCAGTTGAAGTTTCACACAAATATTTATACCCGTTTTACGAAAGCATGTGAAGTGTTCTAACTTACATATTAGTGTAATATCACACGTGATATATCAAACAAAGTACTACACCGAGAAAAAACAACAAAATACAAAAAAAATTTGTCGAAAGTATATAAAAGTGCCCATCTATTGAAAGATAATTTAATGTTCGTCACGATGTGTAATTTATGTATCTTAACGTTTTGCGGTTCTTGCGATATGTAATTTTTAAAAATAAGGGTGAAAGTGTGTTTTAATTAAAAAACACAAAAGTAAGAAGGGGTGGTGGATGTTTTTTAAGGTTTAATCTTATCCATCAAATGAAATTAAATCTTAGATTAATCTTCATCATTAGATCAAACTCAAATGGATGATGAAAATTTATCTCTTGGTATGTGAGAAGAAACTAGTAAGCAGATGAACTTTTCTGTTAAATAATATATTTATCAAGCTAAGTTTAGAGTTGTAAGGGTTCCTGTCTCACAGGTGCATCATGTTGTGAAAAACTCTCAATGATTGTGATTATTAAAATAATTAAAAAATAAAAAATAACTTAAAAATTTTTAGTCATATTAACCAAAAAGTTATTAAAAGCAATAGTTTATTATACTTTGTGCTCCACATATTTGAAGGCATGTCTATTTCCTTCAAAAATCATGACCCTGATTCAGTTTGATTCACGGATAGAGGTTCTCATAATATAAACATGATCTAACATTCTAACATGATATAAACATGATCTAGTCCTGGCTTTCTTCTTTCTTGGTTCTAGCCGCCTTTTTGAATATTTTGTACATTCTCCTTCTTTGTTCGGCCTCTTTTTTAGAGCCGGTTTCTTAATAAATTCTCAGCTTTTCACAAAAAACATTCTAACATGATAGATCATGTTAGTAGATATTGTAAATGGAGTTTCAAACGTGAACACTTAAAATTTTACTAGAAGTGGGACCCTTTTTTTGTTTATGTTTATTCTAGTAGCCAACATAACCTATCATCTTATTTGAACGTGAGGATCTTTATCCTTGATTTACCTAGTAAATGAAATTTAACGAGGTTTGCGACCCACGCTCCGCTGCGAAGCGTGAAGGACTAACTCTGAAACGGACCGATAACCCCAAAGACTATTTTCGTAAATTGTTTATAAACTTTTTTACTGAAATAGTCATTGGGCTTATCGGTCCGTTGTTTTGCAACGGACCGATAATCCCACGGATTATTTCCGCAAAGTCTAGTTTTATTATTTTATTACGTCAGGACTCGTGTACTTTGGGGTTTGTGAGGACTGATGTTTAAAGATATAATACTTTGAATCTGTTTTTATTGCTTGTTCCCACTCAGATAATTATTTTTGGCATGATAGACCCCAGCTACAAGGATATTACTACTTGATGTAATTAGTTCAATGTATCCATCAAACAGGATGATTCGGGTGGAACTTGTAAAGGAATCCGACTCAAGAAGATGATCCACGTAAGGATTTGAGTAGAGATGGTACTTGTCGAGGGGATTTGAGTGCAGAAGATGATCAATCTACCAGAAATAGATGATCAATGAGGGACTTGTGTCTGCAGGACTTTGGCACTTTGAGTGTTGTAGAACCAGATAATCCTAATGCTAAAGGAAGTATTTTACTCTAGCCCACTTCGACACATTTGGATATGCCATATTGCAATGTCACCCCCAACAAAACCAAAGGATCAATGAAAATTCACAATTTGGGCCAAAGTTGCCACTTCTGTTCTAACTGAACAGTGAACAGCGATCGGTTTTGAATCCATCTTTCATATATCAGCTTATGATCCTTGGAAAGTTTCCTGTGGTCTATCTTATTACGCTTTGTGCATATTTCAAACTGAACTGGTAGAAAAAACTATGAAACAGTAGAAACCGATACATATAAAGGATCATAACAATAAAACTAAGCAAGACTAAATAACTTCATGCCGAACAAAACGTCAAAACTATTTTGTAAAAGCATGTCAAAAATGCTACTACACATGATTGGCAAAGAAAAACAAACCTTACAAAAAAATTGATGTTGTTACATAGACCTTGAAGCATGCTGAGCTTTAGCAATTTCCTTCAAGACAGCACCCACAATCGCTGCTTGCTCAAGACACTCAGCCTTATGCAACGAATCCATAAGTACAACACATGTATTGGGATATACATTACATCCTTTCAATCTAGTATCCTCAAATAATGAGTATGCTTCCATTGCCCTATTTGATACACTAAGTCCTTCTATCATAGTATTATAGCAAGCCGAATCAGGAATACCGCCACTTTTCTTAAACCTATCAAAAAGACGATTAGCCTCTAATACATTTCCAGCTCTTGCAAGACCACAAATCATTGTTGTATAAGTGATCACGTTCGGTTGTAGCCCTTGTTTCTGCATTTCTTGCCAAAAGACAAAGGCTTTGTTGAATTTTCTAACTTTACATAAACCGTTTATGATAACACTGTATGTGATAGCGTTCGGAATACACTTTAAATCTTTCATTGAATTAAAGCATACGAGTGCTTCATCAATTTCCTCTGCTTTCACTAATGCATCAAGTAAACAATTCCATGTGTAAACATTAGGTGTCAGTCCTTTCTGCATTAACTCTTCCATAATTAAGTACGCTTCATCAATTCTACCTACTTTCCCAAATCCGTCGACGAGACTACTGTACACAACAACATTTAACTCAACACCTTTTGATTTAGCTTCTTCAAAAAGCATGTAAGCTTCATCAAGGCGGTCAATTTTTGCAAGCCCATCAATTACTGACCCGTATGTCACTACAGTTGGTGGAAAGCCCCTCACTTTCATTTCTTCTAGAAGTTGATAAGCCTTATTTGCTTGACCCGATTTGCAGAACCCATCAATAACAGTGTTATACGCAAGTGTATCAAAAACACAACCTTGTTTCTTCATTTCATTATATAATTTGCTGGTTTCACGAGCAAGACCAGACTTTATTAACCCGTGTATTAGTATCGAGTAGCTTCGGGCATCCGGAACAATACCGTGATTCCTGATTTCTTGAAATAAAGCTCGACCTTTTTCCGTTTCACCAGCTTTAAAAACAGAATCCATATAAGTGTTTAAAAGGGTTAAATCCGGAATGATCCCACCACGAATCATTTCTTTATAAATCTTATGACCGTCTTCCTTTCTTCCTAACCTAAAGAAGTTTCTGATTAAAGACGTATAAACAACAGCATTTGGAATTATACCATTTTCCATCATCCGTTCGTATAGCTTATAAGCATCATCAAGCCTATTGTGTCTACCCAGTCCCTCTATCAGTGAGCAATAAGTGTAATCAGTTGGAGGACACGCTTTATGATCAATATGTTCAAATATGGCACACGCTTCATCAAGTTGTTGAAACTTACACAGTCGATCAATCATTATGTTTACGGTTAAAATATTGGGATACAAACCTGCTTCTTTCATGGAGTCTTGAATCTTTAACGCAGTGTCAAGCTTCCGAGACTTGCAAAGATTATCTATGAGTATATTATATGTTGATAAATTAGGCGACGCATATTTTTTCATTTCCTCAAATAAAGTCAATGCCTCGTCTACTTTCCCTTTTTTTCCAAGGCACGTGAGAATACAATTGTATGCAACAACACTTGGAATCGAACCCTTTTGTTTTTGCTTCTCAAGTAACTGAAACGCTTCATCAAACTTCCCGGCCATCCCATAGCCCATGATCATGGTGTTGTACGCATATGCACAGGGGACTTTTTTATGTTGCTCCATTTGTTCAAACAAGTCAACTGCTTCGTTGAGTTTATTAGCTTTACAAAGAACACCAATCATACTAGTGTAAGTCACATCATCAGGCATGATTCCATGCACTTTCATTTCGTGAAAAAATTTCCAAGCCATATCTACTTTTCCCGCCTTACCAAAACAATCAATACAGACGTTATACAGAACAATGTCACCGTCAACAGAGTTGCTTCTCATTTCATCTAATAAAGATAAAGCAGCATCAACCCTACCCTCCCTAGCAAATACACGGATCACAGTTGTAAAAAGATGCACATGTACCTCATAACCTAACTCTTGCATTTGGTGAAAAAGTGCCAGTATGAGATCAGGTTCGTGAACGGTGGATAAAGCTCCTATTAAAGTTGTGTAAGCAGAAAACGCAGGGCGAAACTTGAATTTTCTCATAAGTTGGATCATATCATAAGCATCTTTTAACTTACGACTCTTAACACAACTTACAACTAGCTCTATGCATGAAGTATTGGATGGGCCAAAGCCAGCAAGACTCATTTCTTCAAAAACTTGTTCAATTTGATCAAACTTCTTACTCCTTGCCATCACCATAAGAAGCGAGTTATATGCTTCAGGACAATGTGGTTGATTGGTTTTCTTCTCGGACCATTTTAAGTAATTAACTGCAAGATTTACATCCTTAAGTTTTCTTATAACACTAATGACGAAGTCACTTTGTGTACTTTCATTGCATTTGGACAACGCATTTTCCAAAGACGGACCCCATTGACCACCCTCCAAGATTTGACACACGGAGTCAACTCTTTGACTTCTTCCATCAAATGTTCTAATATGATCTTGATTATTTTCACCTATAGAAGAAATACCTCTTCGTTGCAGATGTAAAGGCCCATCGTAAGACGATAGTAACCTCTCATACAGAACAACATATTCCAAACACTTTGAACTAGAGTGACATAACTTCCCTGCAATAAGGCATAAACAAGTAATTAGCAATCTAACCTGAGCTTCAAACTAATAACTAAGATTGTGACAGCTTGATAAAATAAGCTTGACAAAACGCTGTCAAGCTATGTCGGTCAAAAGCTCAAAAAAAAAGATGTAACTTTTACAGATGTTCATGTATACCTCGGGCTATAACAAGAGCCTTCATTCTTAATTTCAGTTACTTCCACATATCCTTCTCTCCGTGAACTAGTTCCGGTTCTGAGCAGTCATGACACTTGGAACTGTTATCCAAAAACAATTGAACAGGTCAATAAAACAGTCGTGTACACTATTATGCAACAATCAATTATAGCAAAGTAAGTTGTTCTATAATCAGCTGCTAGTATTCTAAAAACAGATCAGCAACGCCTAACATACTAAACCTCACATAACAATATAAAGGAATACATATACAATCTAAAATCAATCAACAACATAAGCATTATACAAACATGTATTCGTTCGATTTGCTGTTTTCTGAATTCAAAAAAAGCCTATACATAAGCAAAATTTTCATTAAGGGGGTATTTGCCCAAGCTTATTTTTTGGGTTCAAGCTTATTTTCAATATAGAAAAATGTAATATATAAAAAACTAGGTAATATTTGCCTAACCTTATATTTCGGGTTTAAGCTTATTTTTAATAAGCAACTTAGGGCCTATGACGAATAAGTTGTTGCTGAGTGTTTAGATTAGCTAATAACCAATTATCCAAGAAAAAAGCTCAAGTCTTTCAGCATAAGCCGCGTAAGAAGAGCTTATCTAAACACTACACTAGACTTATAATTTTATTCAAAATAAGCTTAATAAGTAACACAAACACCATCTAATTTCTATTGCAACAAACAGATAATGAACCCAAATAGCTTCTTTTTTTTTGTTTAAGTAACCAAATTCATAATCAAACAGCTTTAACATATGCATACAAGTTCTTCTACAAGTGAAACAAAACATCCTTACATTTGTATAACTAGTTAACTATGAATTCAACTATGACTCAACAATCAATTCGAAATACAAGATAAATATAAAATTAGCATCATAAGTTAATAATAAGTAGCTTACGTTATCAAGTTTGCAAATAAGAAATGAAAACAGATTCACGGCTGCCGGAAAATGTTGTATCTACGGCGGTGGTACTTGTGATAGTTTCCAAAACAAGAGTTTATGGATTGGGCTTCTTACTTTTGGGTTTGGGTTTCCTCTTTAAAAGAAAGCCCAATATACAAAAAAGGCAGCTTTGAACAAAACGAGCGAGAATGTGTCCGCGCGTTGCGGCAGAGCTCATTTGTTGTGAACGCTTGTATTTTTTTGGACCGTAGCTTTCTGGTTTTGTAAATTCTTATGGTATTTTATTATGCCTTTGTTTTTTTAAAATCCTTAAATAAAAACAGCCGATAAAAGATAGACATGGTATATGCATATGCGAATGATATACAAAGTTGAAGAACCTTGTGATTTTTCAAACAATAGACACTAAATAATATATTTGCCCTTGTCTTAATAGCTTTGGACCATAACATCTTTTGCAAATTGCAACCCAAGGTAAATAGAATAGGAATGTGGGCCGACCATTAACAGGCCAGACAAAGATTGCAGGCCAAAAAATTTTAAAAATGGGTCACCTTTTTTTTCCAAAAATTGGCCCAAAGACCATACATAGAAAAAGACAAAATCTTATGATGCTCTTTAGTATATAGATAAATTGCAAAATTATTATTTTTGAAGTTGGAGATCGATAAATTGCAAAATCTTATGGGTCACCTTTTTTTTCCAAAAATTGGCCCAAAGACCATACATAGAAAAAGACAAAATCTTATGATGCTCTTTAGTATATAGATAAATTGCAAAATTATTATAAATAACTTATGCTCTTTAGTTTGAACCGATTAGAGCAGTTGCATCCTATGACATGTAATAGCGTCGTCATTTTAGCACACATCCTATAACATCATTATAACTAAAACACTCTTCGATCTAAGTTTTACCATAAAAAATACACTAAAAGAAAAAAGAAACTGAAAACGCCGTTGTGGCCTTGGCGAGGGGCCAGATAACGCGATGATGGCTGCGGACTAGGTGTAGCATGGCGACTCCATAGGGCGACAAAAAAAACTCTATAACGTGACATTTGCCACTACATTGTGTTCGTCATTAAACCTTTGAACACAATGTTAACCAAGATTAGTTTTCTTCAAAAATCTAATATCGATAATCGGCTCAAGATTAGTAATCGTCACCAAGTGACCTAACAGTAAGGCGCGTAAATTTTTTACAAGAGGTGTAGTGTACCTACCTCACCATGTACAAGTATGAAGTTGGCCATGGAAAAGGTCGTAAGTGATCATGAGATATCACGTTTAAAACATGTACATTTAAGTCAAGGATTCGCCCTTCGCGAATAATCTTGACGAATAAAACCTCATTTGATTACCCGCTAATCAAGATTAGTATTAGCCCACTTGATATTTGTGACAACTGGCAATTTTCCAGATTTCTATTTTTACGATTTGCTTACTATCTTCACTTTTAACGTCTACGTAATTTAATTTTTACGTGTAACTGGGAAGTCATCCCGCGTATACTGAAAAACATCTATGGAAGTGTTCCAGCTTTCGAATAAATGTAGTCTACTTATGACTGACATGTTACGTCTTTATGGACATATTTTTATATGTCGCGTGTTTAATTTTTACGAGTTACGTGCTACTAGTGCATCTCATTTGCATACATGCATGTGCATACATACACTTCCCACCAAAATTAAAATATCTAGATACTTCATGTGTGCATGGAAAATTCAAAATTTGAAAATTTTGGTCCCCCTTTTCCCCTCCTTATTCGTCCGCACCTCACACACACCACACCACCACCATATTTTTTGTAATATTGTCTCACTGTGGTACATGTCATATCCCTCTATTTACTCTAACGAAATTTGTCTTGCCTATGGTTTGAACCCCACAACATAGGATCCCATATTATTGTGTAAGTATACATAGTGTGTCTGCATTCATTCATTTCATTTTCTCACACACAAAAACACCTACAAGCAAATTTTTCTCTTCCTTTCTTCTTTTTTTGTTGGTCGGTCGAACATCACCAACACCATAAGGTGTTCATTTTATTGATTTCTTGAAGACTTGGGTTACATTTGATACTCGTGGTTCATTTGTGGTTATATTCGAGTTATATACAAGATCATTTTCGGGTTAATATCCATCCTTCTCTTTTATTCATGTGAGAAAACTTCTCATCCTTCTTTCATACAAATTTCATATATATATACATATATATATATATATATATATATATATATATATACATATATATATATAGAAATAAATATATAATGTTATATGCTAAAAATATGGTGTAGTTTTGGTATAAAATACTTGTTGTTCGAAATTTCTATGGGGTATAACGAGTTGTTAAATCCACTTTAAGTAGCCGAAAGTTTAAAAATATGATAGTATACTTAAATACGAACGCGTGGATATAAATTTCGTTAAAATCCGACTTAAAACGAGTGAGTTATGACCAAATGAAGTTCAGATAAAAACTAGTGACTTTTCCAGCAAACCTGTTTTAAACACATTCTGTCCAGTTACGTTTTTGTGTTTTTGACCCATTTCGGGTCCGAGTCGGGTGAAACTTATGAGAGAACTTGTAGAACGTGATTTCCTTGTTAAAGGAGCCTTGTCCGCAAGGCTCAAGATGCGGCACTTGTCAAGGGTGCGGTCTTTGTGAAGAGATGCGGATGCTTCTTCCGAAATTGATCTTCACGTTCCCATGTGAACTAAGGACTCTCCTAGAGTTCCATCGAACCTTAACGATCGGAATGCGGCTTTGCTTTAACCGCTTGAATTCACGATCCATAATCTCCACTAGTTCTTCAACGAAGTGAAGCTTATCTCAATGTGTATTTTGTCCAACGGAATTGCCAACGGCTCGTCGGATAAACACTTCTTTTAATTGGATACATGAAACGTACTGTGAACCCTGCTTAGTTGTTGAGGAAGTTCGAGCCTGTAAGCAACGATTCCCACTTTGGCTAACACCTTGAAAAGCCAAATATACCTCGGGTTCAACTTCCCCCATTTGCCAAAACGGATAACCCCTTTCTAAGGTGATACCTTCAACATGACTCTGTCGCCTTCTTGAAATTCTAAAGGCTTACGCCTCACATCGGCGTAACTCTTCTGGCGATCACGCGCAGCTTGAATTCTTTGCTTGATCTGAACAATCTTCTCAGTTGTCTCATGGATGATTTCTGGACCGGTGAGTTGAGCATCTCCGACCTCGGCCCAGCAAATAGGCGATCGACACTTCCGACCATAAAGTGCCTCAAAGGGAGCAGCTTTAATGCTTGTATGATAACTGTTGTTGTACGAAAATTCAATTAGCGGTAAGTGTCTATCCCAACCATTCCTATCGGTATGCGGATGGTAAGTAGTACTCGTATCTAAACGAGTACCCAAAGCCTTTTTAAATGCCCTCCAGAAATTTGATGTAAACCTACCGTCACGGTCACAAATGATTTAGACTAGTATTCTATGTCTCGTGACTACTTCTTTCATGTACATTCTTACCAATTTGTCCATAGAATCATTTTCCGTCATCGGTAAGAAGTGTGCGGACTTGGTAAGTCAATCTACAACTACCCAAATGGTATCATAACCACTTGACATCATTGGGAGCTTG
>BQNB010157220.1:0-15177 GCA_026074375.1 Tanacetum coccineum | reverse complement strand
GAGCTTTTCGGTCAAAAATGAGTTTTGGCGCGATTTATAATGAGTATATTTATGCAGAAACTTTGACACAGAAAACGAGGGTCGAGATTTGGTGAAATCTGATTTTGTATTAAAAATATATTAAATCTTTCTTAGACGATCGTTTTGACATAAAATGGAGCTTCTAACTCCTAATAACGAAGAAATTAGAGCTAAAACGAGATATATATTTTTGGCGTAAAAACTCGGCACTTGTAGATTATCGTGTTTGCTGTCAGAAAATTAAACGCTGGTTTTGAGCACTTTCGAGTCCGTTTCGGCCTTCTGGAGAAACACGAAAGTTGCTCAGAATGATGTTTTACTTTGTCGCGAGGCTCGCTAGTTTTAAAATCGAGTAATAACGGGTCAAAACCCAACGTCAAAGTCTGCGTTTTTATTAAAAATGTCAAGGTTCCTACAGAAACTTGCAGGGGCATTTTGGTTATTTTCTGTCGAGTTTCGGGTCTCGGCTAAAACTAAAAAGTTGTCCGGAATGTCGTTTTACATTAAATTTCTTTCGAGTCCGAGTCGTGAAAATGTGATATAGCGGGTCGTTTGGAGCGGGTCATATTTAGTAACATATATATGTAAAATGTGTATAAAAAGTCAATTCAATTAATGGCTCTAAACAGTTACCTTTTATAAAGTCATCGGGGTAATACTAAAACATGTTGGGTTTAAATAAAAGTAAATCTAACGTATTGTTACTCACGAGTAAGTATGTTAAACTTATCGTATGGATACGATATGAAGTAAGTAGATTCTAAAAAATAGATACTTGGTAAGATTCGGAATTAACGACTGGTATGAGGAAGTAATGGTTGCAAATTGATGGCGAAGAGTTCGACAAGATAAATAAATATTATTACAAATATAATTGGATAACGAGACTTACCAGAAATGGTAACTTTCCGAAAATAGTAACTTCTAAAAATAGAAAGTTTCATAAAATAGAAAGATTTCGATGTATAATATAAATAAAATGAATAATCGTAACTTAATTAAGTGGAGTTAGGATTTTGGGCGCGCAAGTGGATTTCTCATCACATGTATGAATATATATATATATATATATATATATATATATATATATATATATATATATATATATATATATATACTATATATATGATTTTGTCGATACGATGTACGCATCGTTGATTATACTTTTTGGCATAGTAATCGAGCTACATAAATTATAGGTCGTGATCGTGTTTGTTGATTTTCCGTGTATTGTTTCGATTATTTGATCTTCGGCTTCGATCAAGGTGAGTTCATAGCCTCGCTTTTTAAGTGTTTTAAATGTTTTTAAACCCGCGAGGGGGATACTTGCTTGTTTTGAAAATGAGAACGCAATGTGTTTTGATGTTAAATATGATTCCATGCACTATTGAGTATATGCCTTTTACTGTGTGACCGTTAATTGCCTTGTTGATGGTGAACGCTAATGCATTAAATAGATCTATTGGGTTTGACAACCCTGTCCGGGGTATGAATCCTTAATTGATAAGTGAGCACCCTGTAACGGACGTTTTGTAGTTAGTAATGGGAGAAGGGGCATACTTCTCGGACATTATTTCGTTCCACGGGATGAATGTGTTAAGTGTCGGTACACGGGCTCATTAGTTGGAATACATTATTTATATATAACTTGGCTTGTGAGCAATGTTATATGTTTTGGTTGAACCAAATATGCGTTCTAACTGTTTGTGTGTAAACTCTATGAATTCAATCAACGTTTGTTGACGTTTTTAGGCATGTATCCCAGGTAAATTGCTGTAGATGGCTGGACGGGACGAAACGCGGATATCAAGGACGGTGTTTTGGTGAAGTAGTGTCATAAAATAAATTAATGTTTTAGAAACCAAGTCATGTTGTGACTTTGACAAATAAATTTCTATGTTGGTATTGGGACCTATGTAACTCCGATCTTTCTAATAAATGAAATTGTGTTTTATAAACGTATCTTCTAACGTTTACTGGGACTCGTGTGCATGTATTATGAAGTAGCACCCCAAATGTTGTATTCCGCTGTGTATCGTAGTTTGGGGGTGTTACAAAATGCTAAGTAAGAGCTTGATCAAACAAATGAATAGAAACCATCTTAATTCTATCCCCATCCTGTACTCCATCAAGAGTGAAGAACTGTTTGATTCTAAACATCCATCCTTTCACATCATCCCCATAGAACTTAGGAAATTCCAATTTACCCATCCTACTAAACCTGCTTGTTCCTTCACCCCTATTGTTATACTGTTGTCCTACCAGTATTTGATCAATCCGAGCATTCAAAGTCTGAAGCTGTTCATGTAAAGGTGTAATGAGGCTAGTAACATGATTTTCAACCTAATTCCTTGTATTTGCATCAATTGGAACTTCCAACGATGTATTTCTTGTTATAACCATCGTTACTATCAAACTAACTTGTAACAGACTAACTGCTTCACCACACAGAGTAATTGACCATCACACACTCCTAACTAACGTGTTTTAGAAATGGAAACGGAACGAATTCAAGCAATGACGTATTTTGGATTGGACAATTGGTCTAGAATGACCAGAATTGATGTTTGTGTGATGGTTGATCAAAGATCAAGAAAAATGGTGGTGTAACAGAAAAAACAAAGTCTATAACTAATTTAACAGACAAAAATTGAATTTGTAACAGAAAAAACTGAATTTTGTAACCGAAAATGGTAGAATGGTGCCAAGAAAGGGCTCTAAATACCAAATGGAATGATCTTAACTAGAATTCTATACAGAATTGATAGTCAAGCTTAGTCAAACACTAGAATTAACAAACTAGAAGTTAACTCAAAGTAATTTGCTAAAAAATGATTTGTTATTGAACAATTTGAGTTGAATGATAACACACAGTAGTAGAGAGAGATTACACAAAAACTGAATGATACAAATGACAAGAGAAGCCTATTTATAGAGGGAGAAATGAAGGAAAGAGTTGGTTGGAAAAGGCGGGAAAGTTGGTTGGAAGTTGTTAGGCGCGTTTAGAGGGAATTTGAATTACTCACGTGCATTGCACGTGACACTCTGTTTTCAGCATATAACAGTTCCAAAAGATGGCGATATGTTTAAGACTCAATTTGAGGCTATCAGACTCTATTGTCGCGCTAAATTCAAGGTACGTACGTACATCTTTTTCTTCCCTTAAACTCCCTGGCTGGCTATTAATTATTGTTTATTGTTACAGTCTAATCCCAAGACTCGTGCCGGCGTAGCCACATTGGGCTGTGGTGTCGATCTCTGGCCAGGTTCACCTGACAGCGATATTGAACATTTTCTGACTCACACACTAGGTTAGCAAATTTATTTATTATTCCCTATTATTGTTACTCTGCTGCTGCATCTATATATTGATTGATGCACGAAATTATTTTCTATGCTCAGAACACATTCCTTGGGGCGGTGAGTTTTCCATACTTATGGGCCTTCAGCGTTCTCAGCTTGGCTTTGCACGATTTGATCCCGAAGGCGAAGACATAAAGAGAAGGATGCTTGTGTTTGTTGCAGGGTACCTACCTACACTACAAGAAAAAAAGGCTTTAATGACTAAGGAGTGTAACAAGAAATGAGTTAGACGTGCACCATTAGTACTAGACTCAGCGACAAATACTTTCGTCACTAACATGTATATTAATGACAATTTATTACTTCGTCATTAAATATTTGCAAGTGACGAGATATAGTGATGAAAATTGTACATCGTCACTAAAATTGTGTTAATAGTGACAAAAATATGGGTCGTCATTGAATTTCCGTCACTATAGCTCCTTTTTTGTAGTGCTACTTACTTTTATTATAGTATATGCTTATATAATAAATATTATTGCATCACCTTTAAATCAATATAATATTGGAATGCTTTTCTAGGCCTTGTCATGGATACCTCACGGAGTACATTCTAAAGATTGGAAAGCGTTTGAAGGTAAATAATATTGCTCTTGATGTTGTCAGCTTCCCTCACAAGGACCAAGAATTCGACGCACTCAAGACAATTACCCTTAGATCATTTGTTGCTGCTGCAAATAATAAGGATAACAACAGTCACTTTGCTCGTGTGCCATGTCATTCTTCTGTTCAAAAAATCTTAGTGAGTTTATACCAACTTCTTGATCATTGGCCGGACATGCTATTATTATTATTATTATCATTATTGTTTTGTATGTCTTCTAATATAACTTTGTACTATCAGCTCTAATATCCTTAGCCCTTCAGAAGCTGCAACGGTACCTTTAACGGAAGGGGAGATAAGGAAGAAGATGAATAAGAAAATGTGGGAGAGGATTAGGAGGAAGAAGAATCGTCATTCACAAGACCTAGAAAACAATTCGCGAGTCCTAGAAAAACATTCACAAGATTCACAAGACCTAGAAGAGCATTCAGAAAACCTAGAAGAGGAGGCTCTATCTTCTACTTGTCCGCCTGTTATTTTCCCTGATTATCTTCAAGTTCCTGAATAACATAATAATCGGTTAGTATTTGGAAGTTCAGAAATGCATGAAGTGATAACAGTTTAGAAATGCAGGAACTGATAAAAGTTTAACAACGATGAATGTACTAATTAAGGAGAAGAAAGGAGTTGGTTGTTCAACGACTGCTGCTGAATTGTATCTTGTTGGCTTGGGCTCCTTTGGAAGCTGTTTTATTTTCCTTACGGAAAATTAATACATTCATAGATTGCCGTATGTTCGCTTAACGTTTATTATTGTTATTATTATTCTCTTTATGTTCTTGTTTTTCTACAAAATGTTCGAGTGCAAAAGTCGATTAGGTTGCTATTTAATCATTGGTAAATGTTTGTGCATTATTAAGGAAAGGTCGTTTTGCATCAAAGCTGCTGGATAACATTTTTTAGCGAGTGCAAAAGTTATCACTATGGAGCTAGCAACTATAATACCATATAGAAAGCTGGTAGAGGTCTTATTGGTGTATTTTACATTGACCTTTACTTGGTCTATTTTACTGCTATTTGGTATATGCTGATGGGTTTTAAGCGATGTTCACCAAGATAGAGAACAAAGGGCTCTTGAATGTTGACTACTTGGTCAAATGGTCATGGTTAACCAATCTAAGATCATGGCCAAACTTTAGTCGTATGGGTTATAGAAACTATTGTGGTAGTTACGTACATAACTCAATTTAGTAAACCTTTGTTCGAAAACAGAGTTGCTTGACCTGCATCATAGAGGAATAAGCATTTGTAGATTCTTCCATGTCAATTTTTATCACCAGAACTATAATTAAGCAGAAAGGGTAGAATGTGGTGTTGCAAAATAAGTTAGGTCTCCGAAGATTGTCCTCAAAGACGGTGAAACAGTTCCTAAAAAGAGGTTTGTTTCTCATGAAAATTTAACCTTTTTTCTGACAATCCTTTTAGTTGATTGTGTTCCATGTGTTTATGAATTTTATACTGTTAATTATTTTGTTTAGTTGTGCACCAGGCAAGGTATATTAGAATAGAATCACAGGCCTGCCCGCTTGATTAAATATTAGAGGCTTAAATATACCACTAGAATTGTAACGTTAATAACATGGCTCTAATGATGAAATGCCCAATTGGTCATTTTTTTCTCCCTATAGTCATAAGTTAGTGTTTTAATGGTATATCAGATTCAACTAGAGGACCCTCTAGAGAATGTAGGCGTGAAACTCGTAAGACAAGCTGGTGCAAAGACAAATGATCGATATAGCTGGTGACCGCATCTATTATAGTCTCATACCCAGGGACGGAGCCAGTGGGGGCTAGAGGGTGCTCGGCCACCCCCAACTGGTCCAACACGTCTAAGATGTAGTTTGAAGTTCAGTCCACTTTTCGTTGAGTTTTTATTTTGGGCCCCTGCTAATGGCTGAAAATCTGTTAGCAAAGCTCCTGTTGAAGAACTCTTTGTTGCAATTATACTTCGAGATGTTAGTTGCAAGGCGGCAGATGTAAATGGGGAAGAAGGAGTTGACCAGGGTCAAAGGGTTTCTTTATTACTAGATTTAGTTCTCATAGGCTTATAGCTCCAAATAAGAAAAGGCCCAACTAGTTTTAAATGTATGTAACTAACTTTTCTGGCCCATTTACGTTTTTGTTTTCCTCTAGGTCTTTACAATGTAAAATAGTAACTTGCATTTTTTACTACATTTATATTACTATAACTTCAGTTATAAAATTTTTGACTTAGTTTATAAAAGATTTTTATGGTCACCGGTGAAACATTCAAAATATGAACTTATTCAGTTTTATGATATTTAGTTTTGATGTTATCAAAATACACAAAAATCAATGCAAATCAAACCTGAATATATACTAAGTGTGCATACCTTATCATAAAATCTTAGATAGCTATACGATGTTATCCGGAATTTGATTGATCAAACGGATTCATTGGTTTGATCATTGGTTCGATAAATAAAACACTAAATCATTACTAGTAGACCATAAATTCCTTCGTTAAAAAAAAACCATAAATTCCGGGCCACCCTTAAGATAGAATCCTAGCTCCGTCTCTGCTCATACCATAATCCTAAGTTACCGTCAGGACTATCTAAGATAATGAACTTAAAATTTACTTTTGAATTTATGAAGTTTAGTGCAACAGGCATGAATCCTATACGGATATCAAGAGGGATGCAAAAAACTGTAGATGCTCCGGTATTAGAACTTTGATGTCTAGAGAGGTAATAACTGAAGTATAAATTTTCCAGACCTTTTATACCTAACCCAAGAATTTGTATCTGAAAAGGCCTAAACTTGGCAGCCGAAGGTTAAGGATCATGAGCGATCAGGAATACGGCTGCAGCTGTAAAAGCTCCTGCCTTTGGTGAGCGTAAAAGCCACTACTTAGGTGACATTGCTATTCTTGCCAGGTAGTTATCCTTAATAACTTTCATTTTTCTTTTTAATTTTTTATCAGCAAAAATTTTACATGTAGGAAATGAGCCAAGTTATCGTTTTGACTGTGATTAGTAGATGCAAAATTTTACATTTTGATTTGCAAAATTTTAACTGTTGTGAATATCTTTTTTTTTATTTACTTTACGTGTTTACTTTTTAGTGTTTTATTGATAAGGGTTGGTGGGTTTTGAGAGGTTTAGGTTGATAGATATTTAAAATTTATTGTTTGATACATTTCATTTGGACTCAAATAAATGTTCTAACCTACTAATATTCAAACTTCATCTAATATTCAAACCAATTATTATAATAAAGTTGCTTATAAGAATTGCACCCCTATTAACAAAGCTTGAATTATCATTTGTGCTACCAATCTCTAATACTATATTCTGTCTCTCCCACCCACTACAACATTCGATGCTTTCCCCAGCAACATTCCAACCTTTTCGCCAGCGACATGTCGCTGGGAAACATATCCCCCAGCGAACCCATGTCCGCTGGGGAATAGGTTGATGGGGTACTAACGCTCGTTGGCAAAAACGTTCCCCAGCGGTCTATCGCAGTGTGAAAAGTGGGCCCCACGTATTTTTTTGGGCAAGGAATTGGTCAACCCGGTTGCTTTGGAAGTATCTTTACCCCGCGAAATGGTAGCTGGGGACATCTGATTTAAACTAAATTTTTATAGGTAATAATAAAATCTTAAGTTAATGGCAGTCTTTTCCCAGCGACCATTGTCGCTCGGGAAACGTCCTTTGTCGTTTGACTTTTCAAACGCTCTTTTCACCATCGAGAGTTTTGTCCTTTAGCGGGATTTTCCCCAGCGACATGTCGACTGGGAGAAAAAGTCTGCAAAAAATTTTATAGACTAGCCTGCCCAGCAGCATTTCCAGATTTTTTTCGGATTAATATTGCCTGCTCTGAAGGCATTTCCAGATTTTTTCCGGAAAAATAGGAAAAAAAAATCTACCAAAATACCTGTTTCACACTCACCACAACTTGTACCAAAACACTATTACTAAAGGTTAACGCAATCTCGCATACAACATGTTCATTAGCACATACTTGTACCAAAAACCTCTAAGCTAATTTTTAGGGAAAAATCGGCCAAAAGCCAAATATGTACACATGTGAGTTTAGGGAAACAAGCGTTTAAATGTAGCATATCTAGGGAACAAGTCGCATAATTTTTTAAAAAAAAGTCCACAAGATAAACATAAAGAAATAATGTAACATATAATGAACCAATATATCACGGACTAACTCGTGTCATCGCCTCACGGTGCATCCTCACCCCCCGTATCCTTCACCATCTCTCTATCACTGCGCGCGTACTCACCGCCTGGCTCCACTGAATCATACCGAGCAAAAGTATCGCGAACCTCGGTGTCGCTCCCTCATCATGGTCTCATGAATCGACACATTCCTGCTTATGTCAAAACGGGTGCTGTGTATAAGTCAGGCCTAGAGCGGAGTTTCCTGGCATTACCGAACCCACGCCAGAGGTAATGTGGCCGCGAAGCTTTCAGTGGCCTCGGACCATGGCGTTGATTTTCTGTCAAGGTACCCAGACTAATGTGTGTGCTCTACCAGTCGCATCGAGCTCCCTCTTCCTATCTATGTAGTGACAACTAACACAAGTTAGTAAATTATATTAGTCGGGTTGCTACATTATTAATCGATGGCATTCATTAAAGTATGGTTTGAAAGAATACTTAATACATTCGGAGAGCCTCAGGTTCTTGGAATAAAGTTGTTAACGGTTGTGGAGGGACGATAGAACGTTGCTATCGATCTCTTGATGGTTCCTCTGGGTTGCCGACGTCATTTTCTGTACATCACGCGCATATAAGATCAATCTAATTAAAAACGACCAAATCTTAACACACCATATTGTATAAATGCAGATTATAATATATGTATGTTAAATCAATTAGAATATGATAATTACATCAGATGTCGATGTGTGGGGATTGGACCGAGATCCATGCGTGATTGATTACCACTGGTGCTCTTGGAACCGATTCAGGTCATATTTGTTTCGGCTTCGCTGGGCCGTTGGCAGGGTCATCCAGAAGTTAGATGTATTTTCTCCCAATCAATCATCCGTGTACTCATTCGGGTTTGCCCCGCCTGATCCGATCCAAAATCATAAGCTCCTAGTCTCGGGGTCTCTGATCAATAGCTCCCTCTTCAAGGTTTGCCTTGTTGGTGTATATGAATTTTCCAAACTGAGCCTGAATGTATCCTTCGATTCTAGGCCAATCGCTCGGATCTTCATATGCGGCTCGAAGGTTTATACGTAGGGGGAGGCTGCAATCATATACAACACATTGATAACAGAGTTAGAAAATAGAATTTATATTTTTATTTAATTTGTTTATTTATTTATATAACTATAAATAAAATTAAACGTATTTAGAAGAAATATACAGAATTAAATAAATTGAACACGAATAATTAAATAACATAAAGGATAACTGACCCCAAGAGTGGCCATCAGCCTCGCCTTGTCCCCCGCGGGGACCTTCTGCCAGGAAGGGTGATACAAAGGTATACTCCTAATCATCTCCCCGAAGTAGTTTCCCCACTGAGTCGAGTAGGGGCCGGTAGGGACAACCGTGTTATCAGCACGGTTTCTTCGAACCCCTGATCTCGGCATAGGGCCGGCCTTTATTTAGCGGCCACGCATCCTTTAACTACTTGGTTTCGGGTCCTTTCCGAGTCTTCCTGCCAGGCTTTCAGCGCCCAAAATTGGGGACTTTTCGCTTTCCTTTTCCTGACAAAATCAAGTGAGTGATAAAGTCAATAAAAAGTTCAAGGCATGATAAAGTTCCAATATTTGTAACAAATAAGGCTTGTATTACAATAATCCAGAAATATCTATACCTCAGGTTGATAGAATGCATCCCGCGCTCACCGAATAAATTTTGATGTAGGAGGTGGACGTGCGAAGATCCTCACCAACCCCACCTGTCACCCTCATGTGCTGCTGCATACAATCAGCCATCTGTACAAGTACCATTAGAATAAACATGTAGAAAAGAATTCATGAAACAAAATAATACAGCATGCATAAATCCTAATATCCAATTGATCTGATTTATTACTTTTAAAACAATCCACAACAATTTTCATTCATTCATTAATTCATTCAAATTTGTAAGTTGTATTTTGAAAGTTACTACACAGGTTAATCTTCTTCTTCACTAGAATAAACATTCTCAACACCATCTTCATCATTGATGAGGTCTTCTATATTGATTCTGCTAAATCGTGTGGAAGGGGGTCTTCATCGCAGTCGCTAATATCATCGTCTTCGCCAGGAATCATCAATGAACGAATCTGGCGGGTGCCGTTCAACCTATCGTTGTGATTCACCATCTATATAGCAAAATCTATATTGAGGTGACTTGCATCCAAGTCATTCCCACTAGTAGAGGTGGATGAGATTAGTTGTGGGGGAAGTTGTCAAATGCTATAATACAGGTTCGTTCTCTACCACGGATGAACCCCTGTTGAAAATCTTTTATGTTTTTAACATGGTTCGACTGACCTTCACGTGGGTGTATGGCCAGATCTTCAAGGTTAGGAAGACTTGTTTAAATTGTGTTGCGTGAATGTACTGATTCATTTTTTTCCACCACTCACCAGAGCCGATGATTTTGTGTCATTCCGTTTCTAAAGGTAATTCTTGACTCTACCATTGTTGCGAGTGTCGAACCACTTAACTATGAACAACGCAACTTTGAACGACAAAATATTTAAACTCGAGGATTTCTTGAAGCTGTGACCATATAGACTACTTTCCCCGTCAGGGTGCCAGGAGCACAAAATGCCACTGTTTTTGGAGTTGTGCGGTAAGTTCATCGGGCTTTGCACGACATACCTAACACATCTACTGACATGCAAGCGTTTACTGACATTGGAGAAAGTCTAGATGGTCCATTAGCCAAAAGCGAAATAACTCGCTGGTTGTGCTAACCTCTGGGTCTTTGGAGATTCGTTTGCGTGACGTTCACAGATCTTATGAAGAAGATATGGAATTGATAAGAACAATAAATTTGTTATTGTTATTTGTTACACTTAAGTTACACAAAATAAGTCTAAGTGTACCAGCCGACCTAAACCAGCCGGGTGACGAGGTTGGATTCTTCTAGCATGTTTCTTTTCTGGAAATAATAAACTTGAAAAAAATTCATGGTATTAGAATAAGTCGTCTCGATATGATTAAGTTAGAGAAAAAAAAATTAAAAAACCCCCCCTAAATATTAGAAAAAACGGCGTACCTCTGGAACTGGGGCCGGTTCGTGGTCGATCTCAGGATGTTGTGAGAGTACATACCATCACGCTTTATTGAACTCTTTGGCACAAAAGAGGAGGGGAATCGACCGTAACCAATCGTATTGCATAACCGAAACGGAACGCCTGAAACTGACACGTTTTGGGGGAGGGGGGGATCCACATTTCGTTCAGACGATTAAATTTCGTAGGAACGGTAACATCCGAAATAGAATGAGAACTTAAAGTTTAATGCTATTCTGCAAAATCAATAAAAACCCTCCCGATCGAATCCTTCGGCGTAGCTTTATTTCATTTCATAACTATTTTAGCTTCTTCATGAATCTTTACAATGGAAACAGCCACCGGAGCGAGTGATAGGCCCGCCTCTTCAAGAGCCTCTGGAGCTAAATGGATAGGCATAGTGAATCTAATGTCAAAGGAATTAGCATCGAGGATATTATGCGCTCAGGACTCGCATAGAGTTTCAACCACCTTGACCGGGGAAAGGGCTAATCAACATGTCTTCCTCATCAAAGTTGAAGTAGCGGAGTTGCTTAAACAAGGAAGATAGCTCGATTTTATTGGTTTTGCTACTATTATCGGGCAAGTAATTTTGAAGTCCATAATAAGCGGAAGTAATCGTCTGCTATCATTATAGGACTGTCATGAGGACTTCAGGCCCGTTATATTTGTATCACATATCGGTCACCTTTGTGCTTGATGGGGGTGCATGATTCGAACCATATGGTAGTTTAACTCCTTTGATGGACTGGGACAAAACTTTTTACGGTTCGTCTGGTGTGGGAGAATATGCAGCCGGGGCTTACACGATCTTCCCTTGTGGTTTTGGTTAGCCACAAAAGTCTCTTCGATGCACAAATTTTTTGCAAGTCTTGTCTTGCCTTTGGCGAGGTTTGTCTTTGGTTTTGTCATTTCATTAACGCAAAGTGTTCAGTGGCCTCCAACATTTTTTTTTCGATTTGAATGATGTCTAAATTGTGTCTTAGTGAAATATAAGACCAATAAATCAAGCTCGTAAAAAATAGGACGTTTAGTCCAGTTAAGCTCGACTTTCCACATTGCGTTTTATCTTCACACCCCATTGTTTCGGGCTGTTTTCACCCGGCACACGCACATCATTAAGCTTGGACAAGAAAAGAGTTAACTTGACAGTTTTAACTAGATTGCATTATAAATGAATGAACAGATAACTGAGTGTAAGAAAAGTCATTCCTTGTGAAGAGTGTGATCGATGTGATAGATCAGACGCGCTCTGGATAGAGAGTTGTGATTCTGCGAGTAATAGAGACGGCTTGTGTAATCTGTGGTTTGATGTGTGTAGAGTGTGCTATCTATTAGCGAATGGGTTCGCTCAAGGTGAGAGTCTACGGTATATCAGATGTTTGAGACTTTTGTGTGTCTCTATCAAAAAGATGATCCTGCCCCTTTCGGTAGATGACCTAGGGGATTCGTATGTGACTTATAGAAGAAATGCGTTTGTTTGTGGCCAACATAAGCTATTTTATTTTCACGCAATTAGATGGAGTTTCTTCGATTAAAAAAACATACAATTGGTAGGCATGCCTTGTAACCTTAGCCCACTCCAAACCAGACAAAAACTTACTTCGAGCGCTGGAAAATCATTTATTGGTCCATAAAAACATCGCTCTTGTGTGTTGAAATTTTGTCCTGTGAAATAATGTGCTGTGCGTCTCACACCTTTTCTTGTTCCCTTAAAAACCTGCAGGTCCTCAATCAAGGCCTTCAAGTAAACATTCAATGTCTTGCCGGGGATTTAGGGCAGGATTAGGATACATTAACATCGTTCTGGCATTTTAACAAATTACTTTCTTTCTTAATAACCCACAAGTGGCAGATTGTATGTTGTCAATATCACCGGCCACATGATGTACGTCTGACTAAGGTTGCCGAACGGATTGAAACCATCAGCACACAACCCTAGTCGAACATTTCTTGGTTCTTTTGCAAAATATCTCGGATACGCTTCTAGTCAATCTTCGTCGCAAGCTACCTACACCATCAACCGGGTGTTGACATCTCTACCGGGCTCCGTACACTTTCTGTAGCATTGCCTTAATCATGTCTTGGCAGTGTGTATAGACTTGTACAAACGTTGTAATCTAGGAATGATCGGAAAGTAATGTAACACCTTCCTAGGAACTTTCTTCCCCGGTGTGTCACTGTTTTGGCAGCATTTCCCCTCAACTCCCCAAATATGTGTTTAAAGACATATTCGTAGGAGTAAAGGAGAAACACTGTCGAAATCATCTCAAATAGTAACCAAATTTATAAGCATTCATATCTCTTAATGAGACAAAAACATTAAAAAAGTAATTTAGTCCCAAAACTGGGGACTTACCAAAATTAATTTCTATTAAATTAATTTCGGAAGGTGTTTTATATAGGATGATAATTCAAACGGGAATTTTGCGAAATCTTAATCTCTAAAATCCTAAAAGAATCATAAAAGTTTTTACTATCCAACAAACGTTATTTAAACCCGCTTTGCCCCCGCCAACATAAAATTATGGGATAAACCAACAAAAAGTAATACAGTTTTTCCATATCCCCAACGGTCATGTCGCATGGGGAACCTAAGGATAAAAAAAAGCCCACACTTTATTAAAATCCGCTTTTTTTATGTCCCCGCCCAAAAACCCCGCTGTGCCCCGGCCTAAATACGCCATGAGCCCGCAAAAACCCCGCTGCCCCGCCAAAAAAAAATCCCCGCTGTCGTCACGCTACTCCACAAATACCAAGAATTAATATTTTAGAGGATTAAGAGAAAAAGAATTAAACTTTTAGAGGAGGGGTGCTCGTGTGTGGTGGGTTATGCCGTGGTGGTGGCGATGAGTGGTGTGGTGGTGGTGATGGTGGCGATGAGTGGTGTGGTGGTGGTGATGGTGGCGATGAGTGGTGTGTGGTGGTGGTTTTTTTGATGATAAAATCGTCAAAGAGATGTTTTTTTTGTGTTTTAATCGGTTTTGGTCGTCTGTGAGAAAAGCAGACCTGTTTATGATAAGGTTTTTTCCCCAGCGACATGTCGCTGGGGAAACGATTAATAACTTTGACTTTGTCAACGACAATCCCCAGCGACATGTCGCTGGGGGAAACAATTAATAACTTTGACTTTGTCAACGATTAAATTAATTTTTAGTAACAAAAACTTTCCCCAGCGACATGTCGCTGGGGAAACTTTTCATTTTGTCGTTTTGCGAAAATGGCGCGTTATTGAAAAATTATGGAGGGCTAAACGAAAAAACTTCCCCATCGATTGAAATATTATTAAAAATTATGTTAAATTGTATACATTTATAAATATAAATACTAATAAGTTTTTTATAATTATGTATCTTATAAATAATAACTAATTTTTTTTATTATTGTTTATATAATGATATGGTTTCTCGGTTCATTCGGATCGAGTCATCCGGTTCAATCCGTTTGGTTTTCTCGGTTCACCGTACTAGTTGATTGATTACACATTAGAGGTTCACGTATAAGGTATGGTTACACATTAGAGGTTCAATGTATGAGCTAGGGTTACACATTAGAGGTTCAATGTATGAGTTAGGGTTACACATTAGAGGTTCAATGTATGAGTTAGGGTTACACATTAAAGGTTCAATGTATGAGCTAGGGTTACACATTAGAGGTTCAATTTATGAGTTGTTTGTATCATTTGCATATCGATATTGAAAACCTCATGAGTGTATTTAGATATGGTACGTATTGTAGGTTCACCGTACGAGTTACGGTTCAACATTGTAGGTTCAATGTATGAGTTAGGGTTCAACATTATAGACCCGTCTCTTGGTGGGTCGAACCACACCGGCAAATACTCTTTCGATGGGCTACATAATCTTCAAAATGCGCGCGGTATTTTGTAGGGGTGTTCACGGGGCGGTTCGGTTCGGTTAGTTGGAAGATTTAAACTATCCGTCGCGGGGCGGGTAATT
>BQNB010157218.1:2980-15177 GCA_026074375.1 Tanacetum coccineum | reverse complement strand
GAAGAGCAATCTTAGCCGTTGGATCACATCATATCTCACACGGATTGCCAGCTTGGCAATCCGTGATGTGACAGCTTGTGTGTTAGTTTTGTGAGTAGGATTAGTGTGAAAACTTCATTCCCTTGTGCTTTCTTTACTATCCACGATCCTTGCTTGCTTGGGATTGACCAATTAGAGAGCTTGATGATGTAATAACTCTGCCAACGTGTACCATACCACTTGAATTACCCAATCTAGCCCTCTATTAAGATTTGCCCTTTGATTTTACCTTGGGGATAAACGAAGGAGACGGGTGAACAGTAACAACGAACTTTCCCGCTTATTTTTTACTGAAAGGGCGAGTTTGATTATTTTGACCCGGTCTTTGACTTGGGAATTATAAAAGGGAAATGGGCCTTGGGTTGGGAAATGGTTGGGCCGGGTGTTGGTTATAAGAAATGGGTTGTTTTGTTTAGGATTTATTAGTTAACGGGTGTTAACTGTTTTTAGGTATTAGGGACCACTTTTGTAATTTGGGATAAGATGAGGGACTGAATTGGAAACTTTTGAGATTTTTGTCTTCTTGTGACTTTGACTTTGGTTGACCAAGTTGACTGAAGTTTGACTAGGGTTTGACTTTGATAGCTTCCTCCCGGCTTTTTGCGTGCTCTTCCGTTCCCGTGTTCGTGTTTGCCCGGTTTTAACCGTTTTCTTGTGATTTTTGCAATATCCGTACCTACACAATCACAAAGACAAAACAAGCAATATTCAAGCATTTAAAGCATAATTTTGTCTTTTTAGGGTTTATTTTGATATAAAATGGATATGTGTTTTCACACATATCAATTATGCACAGTTTTGTTCCTTTTTTTTTAGGGTCTATTTTTGGATATAAAACAGATAATGTGTTTTTCAAAAATTGAATTCGTATAATTTTTCTACATTTTGGTCCCTCATATATTATCATTTTTTTTGGGTAAAAAAATATAAGGAAAGAGCCAGTGGATAATGGTTTGATTTCAAAAATTGGATTCGATTATTTTTTCAAAGGGTTAATCTGGTAAATTTATCCATCGATTTTTTTAAATAATATAGTTATAATTTTACGTGTGTTTTTTATATTCCTTAATGAATCCAGTTTTTTGTTTAGCTTAACAATATAGCAGCAATTGTTCCACGTATATATATATATACTTTTAATAATAATATATATATCTATGTAAAAATATATATATATATATATATAATATATATTTATTATTATTTAATTTATTATATATATAATGATATAATAAATATAATATATAATAATAAACAAAGTAATTTATAGAAATATACAAAATAAATCCTTGAGGGGACAAAAGATAAAATTGCAATTATTAAACAACAAAAATTTTATAATACCAATACGTTTAACACGTAAAAGTGATTTACCGGGTCCCGTATCCCAAAGAAAATATGACTTGAAATTACCCTCGAATTCAGTTGTTTTGGACAATGGTTTATGAAATATTTTTTCCAACTTTTTTGATTTTGATTTTTTCCCCTATGGACCTAAAAACAACTAAAAACCACTTAAATGCCAAGTAAAATAACTAAAAACACCGCGGACGAAAAACGGAAATGACAAAATATAAAACCCCTAATTAGCAACTTAAAACAATAATCGTTAATTTTTTCCCTTTGAGATAAAACATAAAAGGGAATTTGGCCAAAATTTTGATAAACTTTAACGATAAAATCCTGAAAAAAAATCTACAAAAAAACTAATTAACGGTGAAATCGAAAACGACCTTAAAAAGCTAAAATGGGCCTTCAAAAATAAACCTACGAGAAAGTCAACAACTAATTTTCCCTACGTTTCTAAATGAAGAAAAGAAAATAAATTTTCCCTAAAAAAGAATTTATATTTTTTTTTTTTTTTTGAATTATGTTTCTTACTTTTATATGAGGAATTTTTTAAAGTGTTTTTTTATAATGAAAAATAAAATGAGTTTTAAAAAATACTAAAACGAACCTATTAAAAAAGTTACTAAAAAAATCACAGAAAATAGCTTAATACTAATTAAAAAAACCCTAGGAAAAATAAGGGCTTGAGAATCACAGGTAATAAAAATAAGGCTATGAGAAATAAGGGGTAGGAACCAACTTTAAGATAAAGTGCTTATAAGGAACTAAGTAGAGTATAAGAAAAGTAATTTGGTTCAAAGAGTCTTATGATAGTAAGACCAAAGGGCACAGCGGTAGTTGTGGTGGGTGGGGGTGGGTGGTTAGAGTGGTTATAAAGGGGTTTTTGAGGGTGGTTTGAGGTCAGGGGGGTTTATTTTTTCGAGCCTTGCTCACACCCTAGATTTTCAACTTCCTATTTTTTATTTTTAAAAATTTAAAGAACAAAAGTTGTTTTTAAAGCAACTGAAAATAAGCCATTTTTTAATAAAAGAAAAACTTTTTGTGAAAAGCACTAAAATTAAGGTGTTTAAACCATCTTATAGATTCGACAGAAAGTACTTTAACTACTTTTTTTTTTTTCTGTTTTTTTTCTTAAAGTTAAAATTTTAATTCTAGAAACCTTTAATAAGCTTAAAATTTTTAAGACTAAAATAATTTTTCTTAAACTAAATAAGCTAGAAACCTTAATAAGCTGACATTAAGACTAAATAAGCTAGAATAAGCTAAACCTAAGTTACTGAACTAAATAGAATTAAAAATAAGCAAGGGATAAGCTAAAAGACTAAATAAGCACTTATGCAAATCCAAAAGCCAAACAGGCCTAAATAGCTACTTTAAGCTTAAAATAAGCTAGCAAATAAGCACTTCAGAAGGTGAGACTTGGTTTTCTTTAAAACTTGGCTTAAATTCTACTAGAAAATGCTTTTCAAAAGAGCTTAAAACAACAAGAGTTATTAAAAAGAGCTTGTGAAATAGCTGTTACAGGAAGTGGACTTTTGAAAACTAAAAAAACTATTTTTCACTTAATTGATTGCACACAACTCATTTTCAAAACAAAAAGCTATTCTAGACAGCTTGTAATATGTAGAAGCTATATCTAAAAGCTAATTAACCTAATGACACATTAAGCTAGCTAAATTAACTAATCTAAATGGCAAACTCAGAAACAAGCTTTAAAAGCTCAAAAATCAATTAAGCTATAATGCAGCTATGACAGAAATTGAGCTTTTGAAAACTTAACTACCAACTTATAAGCTATAAATCTAATGCATAAAATTTAATCCTATAAGCTAAAAATCTAGATTTAAAATCTAAGTTCTAACAGCTACTGTTTTTGGTTTTTTAAAGATTTTTGATGAACTTTAAAAGCAAATGTACCCTAGTAAATAAGCCAGAAATCTAAAAATAAGTTTTAATCTAACTAATCCTATATGTAAACTAAAAGTTAACTGAATTTAAGAAGCTAAATCCTAATTAAACTAGCTTAAATATGATCAAAAAGGATTTGCAGTTGGACTGCAAATGCCCTATCTGATGCACTTGACCAATGGGTATAACCTAAATGCTAATGACCTTAATGGTCAATACTGCAATACACACTCTAATTGAGTGTGTATGAGCACATTACAAACAACAAACAAGCTCAAAGAAGCTTGTCTCAAGTTTTAACAAGACTAAAAAGGAAAATTCTCCCCTGGTGCAGGAGCTAAAATAATAAGCCTTAGATTGAGTTTAAACTTAAACTAGACCTATAAACCTTTTCAAAACTTGTTCAATAATGAAATCAAAGATGACCAAAGAGCAAACACCAATTTATTTTGACTTTATGAGGTCAAACTGTATTAATCCAAACACCCCTTTAGCTAGCTTGATCAAAAGTTAAGTCCACAAATTCCTAATCTAATGATTCAACAATCAATTGCAGGCTAAAAACAACTTCATTATCATCTAACATTAACCAATTAACAATAATATCAGATCTAAGCTAAGTTTAAACTAGTATGCTACTTAATTTTTATGATTTTCAAGTCTTAATGACTAAAATTTAATAAACTATGAATAACTATGATCTAACTTATAAAAGCTAAAACAGATAGTTTATATCTAATATTAAGCCAGATTAAGCTATAAGAACAACAAATAAGCACATCAATAAGCACAAATTAAGCTGATCTAAAACATAAGCTAGATAGTAAAGACAATAAAGAAAAGGAAAACTTACAAGAAACCTTAGCTTAACAAAGGTTGAATAAGCTCGTGGAGCTTCTCTACAAGCTCTGGCTTATCAATGATAAGCCAGTATAAGTCCTTGGAAGCTCTTCCATTTTAAGCTTCCCTTCCTTAAGTCCATAATTCAAACAGCAAGGGTATTTAATCTTATTTTAAGGTTTAAGTAGATTAAAGGAACAATTAAGCTCAATCACAAGCTTAGAGACTTGTGAGAGCTGAGACAGAACTTATCATGAGCTTATGAACCATTACACAAACACTAGAGCTTATTGAGAGTTTAAGAGTAAAAATAAATGATTAAAACTGAACTTATGATTTCATTAATTTTCAAAACGGATTACAAAGCTTGAATAAAAGAAATTACAAATACTTTTAAAAGAAAAATTACATTTAAACTAAAAATACAAAAGCTATTTTAAAACTAAAAATTATGCCATTTTTAAAAAAAACCTAAAAATTATTTGCCTAGAAAAAAGATGTCCCCCATGTGTGTGGGAGATGAAGGGGTCTTTTTATAGCCCCGAAATGAGAAGGCATTCTAGAGCAGGGTTTTCAGTTACAAAAAACGCTCCTCTCTACTCACTCAAATCGATTGGCCCTTATGATCATCCTCCTTAATCATTGGTGTTAGCCCTTTAATTTAAAATAAAGTCAAACAAGAAAGTTTATCGGTCCCCCTCCATTAAGTGTCAAAAATAGGTTTCTTGGTTTATGGTAATAGGCTAGTTAGGTATCACCGGGCCCCTTGGTTTTTGTAATCTAATGTTTTATTGTTCCCCCAATGTTAAAGGTTGCAAAGCCCCAAATTTTAAGCCAGCCTGACCCCCGTTTTAAGAAAAAGCCCATGAGCCAAACTAGAAAGCTAGGGTATAAATATTCCCCTTCACCACACTTGGTGGATAGGGTTGGAGGTTACATTTTCATTTTCTACTTGTAATCCTCCAAACTCTCCTCTAAGCCTAACCCCTTCCTTTTCTTGTTTTTTCTCTCTCTACTTTCTCTCTCTAAGAATTTCTTATTTTCTAGCAATATTGGTAATAAGAATTTATTTGTGTGGGTGGTAAATATGGGGATTTAAAACTAATGGAAATAGCTAATGTGTGTTAATCACTCGCCAAGGGGTGTGTAGTGTGTTTGGTTTTTTTTGTGTGGAAATTTTTGGTGGGTTAGTTGGGTTTATATATTTTTTTTGGTTTCGAAAAAAAAGCAGAAAAAAAATCAACCTTTTTGAATCTTTGTTTCGAGTGGTTAAAGGTGTTTTTTAAAGGACTTGTACTTTTTTTGGCTTAGAATTCAATTCCTTTTCATCATTACTTAGGTGGTTTTTTAACAATCAATTTCGTAGCTTTAGACAAGAAAATTTTTGAAGATTGTTTTTCTATTGGGCTGCCGTATTTTGCCACCCTATTGGAAGGGGGTGTGGTTTGCGTCATTTGCGTTTTTTTTGAATCAGACTCGTTTGCGTTTTTTTGAATAGATTCGTTGTGCCGTTTTTTTTTGATTCAAGAGTTCACAACAGCGTTCTGATTCAGACTCGTTGCGTTTGTTTATGATTAAGAAAATTCGTTTGCGTTTTTGGATCCAGAGTTCAATTGCGTTTTTTTTTTTGATCAGAATTTCTTTCCGTTTTTTATTGCGTTTTGGCTTAATTCGTTGCGTTTTATTGGACACCAAGTTTGAAGATCCCTCACTGCGTTTTTGACCTTTAATGAGAAGAACTTCCTGCCCAAATTTTTTAAATTTTCCTTGAATTGCGTTTTGCCCTCAAAAAAGTTGATTGGCCGTTTTTGAATAAGACCATCCGTTTTGCGTTTTGAATCAAAATACCTGGCTTATTGCGTTATTTTGATCATATCTCGTGTGCGATTGTTTGAAATCAATACAAGTTTGCGTTTTTATCATACTAGTGTGCGTTTTGATGTTTAGACTAGTATGCGGTTTTGATCATACTGGTTTTGCGTTTTTTGGATACATACTGGTTGTTGTTTTTATCCATACTAGAGTTTGGCGTTTTTTTTGATATAGTTACTCCGTTTGTGTTTTAGATGTAGTACTACGTTATTGCGTATTTTGAAGTCATACTCCCCATCTGCCGTTTTTCCTCAATACATCCGCTTTGATTATTGCTGCGTAGTTGGGGTCCAAAAGTCCACTACTGCGTAGATTTTTTTGCTCATTTGAAGGTTTTAGTATCTTACAATTTGAAGAATTTATGCTTCCTGCCTTTTTGGTCATTGAAAACCATATTAAAATCTCGATTTAAATCCAAAAACATAACAGCTAGACAAACAAACCTTTTCTAGGACTAATTACAAGGACTTTGGACTTTAATTTTTCGGACTAAAAAAAGAGACAATTTTCCACACATAACAAACAACAACCAATCAAACAACAATTCAACTCTTAATCCTACTTTGAAAATGGTCCATTAAATTAATCATTCACGGTATTTTTTCTTGTTCTTCTTGATTTGTTGTAAAATCCCCCCCATCCGCGGAAAGATATACGATTTTCTATATCCCTCGGTTTTTTATTTTAATCGAAAGATTTTGTAAAATCCCCGTGAACGTTAAATTCAATTTAAAACCAAAATTCAAACACTTCCCAATAAACACTTAAGATCCGATATTCATTCACAATTTCAATCAGAATTGTCAAAATTCCAAATACCAATTTTTACAAAACTTCCAATCATCAAATGAAAGGGGTTGGGGGGGGGGGGGGGGGGGGGGGGGGGGCTTTTCGGTTTTCATAAACAAATGTCTATCATGGAAGCGCGAGTAGCAAAGATCCGGTCCCACCATTATGTGGCACTCCGGGTAAATTAACGTTCCAGTTGAAATCAGAATTCAATGAAGATGCAATTGACCAAATACTGAACCTAACAAGTTAAACTCCATCCACTATTGGGTCACTCCAAATCCCCATACGACGTAAATCACGGGCACTGAGAAAACAGTTATTTCCAGTTGCTTGAAGGGTTAAGTATATTTCTAAAAACAACTATAGAGAGTATAATGGAGAAACTATAAAAGAGGATGTTTCACAAGACATACGAGATTCCAACTGAATGCTGAAGCATGAAAAGCCGGTTCAGAATCATTCTCACAGGGAATAGTATTAACGAATAATCTACTCACAGTTTTTTTGAAAAATTGCTATGCCCGAATGCATGCTGAAATGTGGAAGAAAGCCATTGAAAGGTTTGAAACAAGGTTGAATTCCAATCGAATGTGTGATTCAAAGATATTGAAACAATTTATATATTGGGATTTGGTAAAAATTTCACAATCACGGGATAATTGGTTGAATCACATTGAAATCAATATTACCTCACCGGTTTTTTACAAAGATGCAGAATGAGCGCTTGTCAGAAATCCAGTGTTCCCATGGTTAACAAAATCCCAATCAAGTGAATGTCATTCGTAACTTCAACTACAACCAGAAACGGCAAAGATTTGTGACACATTTTTGTTTAAGCAGAGTCAAGAGCTGAAAGACTGTTCTCTAATCCACAACAAGCCATTTGTGACATACCTAAAAAGCAAAAAACACCAAGAAAATGAAGTCAATTGAGATAAGAGCTGAAAAGAACTAAGCACGTAACCTGCTAATCCACCTTGCACATTGTGTGCGTCAACAACAGAACCAGTACTTAACAATCATCAAAACCAAACATTCCAGACTAAAAACAACCTCACTATTCCCTCCCCACCCAGATCAGCAACAGTCTACCAGAAACAGAGAAAAAAGCATTGGGGTTTACCCGTATTCTTTTCTGCTCTAATTATGAGCCAGAACCTTGCTACGGTTTACTAAAAGAATGAGGAAATTGTGAGTCCCTAAAACTTGAAATAGAGAATCTTTTGCAGCTATAACGATTGATAGCCAGATGTTATAAATAACAACCCTTGACTATTTAGAAAACAACACTATTTATGGAATAACAGATATGTTTGAATGTGCCGAAAATCTCAACACAAGTAACTAAGAAAAACAAATGTATAACTAAATAACAACTTCCTATTAATCTCTTATGAAACAATTACAGATTTACTAACTATTTTTAGATTATAATATTTTTTGCTATAGAATAGAATATCATTGAGGATGTAATTCTTTTCTTAAACTAAATTCCAAAGGGAGTCCCTTTTTTTATAAACTAAGGATAAATCCTAACAGAAAAACAGCCCTTACAAAAACGCATACGTTATCATTTCCTAAGATATCCTCTCATAACACATCTCTTTAAACGTTAAACTAACTAATTTTCTAACTAAACGGTACTAAAAACTTAAACCTAGATCAGTACTACACTTTTTGTAAAACTGTCAAAACTTAAGGGATAACTTAGGTTTATTCTTCTTAAGTTCTTGGAGGATGTATCCAAACACTTTGTCAAATCTTGATCTTGACCTTTAATAATCTTTGACATCTTTTACTATCCTTCTGCAACACGTCTTCAACAGCAACATCTTTTCAGCAACATAGCAACATCTTTTCAGCAACAATCCAACTAAGTTGGCTTTGTAGTTTTTGGCAAACTACCAGCCATAAACGGATTTAATTTTCCTTTACCAGTAGCCGTTTGCTCTGGGATGTTAACTCTTTATTTCAAAATATGGTAAGTTGATTACCATACAGGTTTTGGTAAACTGTCAACCATCAACGGAATTGATTTGTCTTTACCAAATACCGTTTGCTTTTGAACTAGCCAATGCTTCATTGCCATAACATGGTGCATTGATAAACCATATAGTTTTTAGCAAACTATCATCTATCAACAGATTTGAGTAGTCTTTACCAAGAACTGTTTGATCCTTTACTAGCCAATTCTTAACCATGAAGCAAGGTGAGTTGAGAACCCTTCAATTTTTGGTAAATTGTCAACCATAAACGGATTTGAGAAGTCTTTACCACAAGCCGTTTGCTTATGGACTAGCCAGTTCTTATGCCTATTAAGCATGGTGAACTGATGACCATTTGTTGTGTGGTGGTTAGCCAACACTTAAACCCTTCTCAATTCCATTTCTTATTTACTTTTCATTCAGCTATTGTTTAATGAATCTTATCAAATCTAATGCAGCAGTACTTTCTACCTCGACTTCTAATCCAAAATCAAGCATTCTTATCCTTTCTTTCAACCAACATATGCAGAATTGTCCCATCTTCAAGCTCTAATATGTAAACTCCACAAGCTTCATATAATCTCCATCTAACAATCTCCCAATTTTGTTGATTATTCCAGAAGTCACTTTGATCATTTTCTTCTGTTGAGGATTCCATCATTATCTTCAAATCTCCCCAAAGAATCAACTCAATTCCTTCCAGTGTGACTTCTGAGTACTGCTTCATCACCAAGTCATACAAGTGAAATAAATCTTGCTTGTCAAAGATATGAAGTACCTCCAATAGATAGTTGAATGCCCTGAAGTTCCTATTGGCTATGTAAATAACAAGATAATCTCCATCTGGTGATGATACCTTGTTCAACCTAGCAATGACAGATTTTCTCTCTATTATTTCACTATCTATAGTACCTTTAAATGTAATAATCTGTAGACACTTTCTGTGTTCATCATCACTATCAACATCTGGTTGTGGTCTTTTCCTTTTCCTAGCAATCATCTTCATATGACCACCCTTTCTCTTCTTTGTACCCTGCTCTGCTACATCTGGTTTTGCAGGTACCTTTGTTAAGACATCTTCCTTGACAAACTTCTTCTTCTTGTCAGGATTACTAGCTCCTTCATTTATTTCCTTAATCTTTCTTCCATCCTCATTAGAACCAATAACAGTGAAACTTTCATCAAACCTTTTCACTTTCTCATATAAAGCTTGTATTTCTTCATCTTTATCATCTGGGTTGAACAAAACCATCAAATCTCCCCAAAGAACTCTGTCAAAACCTTCAGGCATCTCATCTTGGTATTTTTCCATTACCAGTTGATACACAGCATTCAGATCTTCTCTATCAAATATGGACAATACTGTCATCAAAGTACTAAAGTATCTCTTCTGTCCATTACTCCTAATCACCACATTTAGATTAATCTCCTCAAGGTGTTCAGCTTGATCAGTTTGTGGTTTAGCTCCAAGACACTCTGTCTTCCATTCTTTGATTGGATATTTTCTGTCAAGAATTTCATAGTCCACTTCTTTTTCTTCATCTTGAGCTATAGTTAAATACAATCTCAGTTCATCATTCTCTTTGTCACTATCATCTTCAGAAGTGTTTTGAATATATCTTCTTTTCCTTGACTTCATCTTTTTCCTAGTACCAAGTTTTCTTTTTCTAGTACTCTCTTCATCTTTATCTTCCTCCTGAACTTCTTCTTTGCTTTCTTCCTTGATCACTTCACTTTTAGATAAATCAACTCCTTTCTCATTCATCCTCTTGATCAACCTTTCATCTTCAGCAGACCCAATAGAGATGAAATCTTCATCAGACCTCTTAATCTTTTCATACAAAGCTTGTACTTCCTCAAACTTCTTGATTTTCAATTCAGCATGTTTGTAGTTTCCCACATGCTTCAAGTAGGTCATCATTTGATTTCTGAGTTGATTCTTGGTTGGTGGTTTATTCCTTATAGCTTCTGATCTTTGTTGAGCAAGGAATTTTCTTTGAGCAGCAATTGTGTCATGAAGGAACTTTGCTCTTTCTTCTATTGTAAATTGCTCTCTTTCTTGTTCTTGAAGTTTCTCAGCAAGAAGTCTATCTGCTTCAATCCTTGCTTTTATATCATCAAAGTCTCTTATAAGATCTTCATTGGCAGCTTTTTCTTCAGCTATTCTGTTTCTTTCCTCTTCTTCTTCCCACTCCACTTGCAGTTTCCTAGCCAACTCTTCATCACTTTCAAGCTGCTTAAACTTCTTCTCAGCTTGAGGAATACCATCAGATTCACTTTCAGATTCATCCTCCTCTTCAATCTTCTTCTTCCCTTTGTCTTTTGGATCAATCTTTGGAAGAGGCTTTAATGTGAGAAGTGATCTTGTAGAAGTAGGCCTAGGTCTATCAGTTTCTTCAACATCCTTCAACTCTACACCTTTCTCTTTTTCTTTAGAAACAACTTTGGCTTGACTCATGTTGAGGAGAACTTTAGCTATTGTTTCATCATCTCCAAATATCATAGAAGTGGGTGTTTGAGTGGATGTTTGAGTGGCTTGAGTAGCAATTTCTTCCTCAGTTTGATCTTCAGTACCTTTTATTTGCCCATCAGTACTTTCAACTTTCTCTTCAGTACCTTCTCTTTGCTCTTCAGTACCTTCAAAGATCTCTTCAGTACCTTCATTTTTCTCTTCAGTACCCTCATTGTGCTCTTCAGTACCTTCAACTTGTTCATCAGTACTAATTTTGGATCCATCAGTACTAACTATTGGTCTGTCAGTACTAACTATCTCCTTGTCGGTACTAACTCCCTCCTTGTCGGTACTAACTACATCTTCAGTACTAAGTCTAACTTCATCAATCTCCTTGTCTTCATCTACTATTTCCCTTGTCCTCCCTTCATCTTGAGCATTCTCAGTGTCCATGTGATCAACTGTATCTTCAAGAATTTCATCAAATGAAGGATCTCTTTGAACTGATGATTCTCCTTTTGCAAACTTCCTCCCTTGTTTGGATACAGACTCTTTGTGCACCCTATGTTTCTTTGAGAAGCTCTTTTGTAGGAATCTTTGCTTCAAGGAGACACTTTTCAGATAGTCTTTATGGTGTTTGATGACAGGTTTAGCTTGCTTCTTGAGCTTTATGATCTGAGCCTTTAAGGCTTGAATTTCCTTGGCCTGATCTGAAACTTGTTTACATAAAGATAGACAAAGATCATAGACACCTTGGATGGTCATGTCACCCTCATTCCTTGAAAAGGATTTATCACTGGATGAATGACCTCCAATATTCTCACCAGAAGTTTTTGGGATAGAATCAGGAATGGTAGTAGTGGGTAAAGGTCTTGGGGATGGGTCAGACTGATGCTTAATAGGTACCTCACTAGTTTGAGCAGGGGATGAGTCAAGCAGTGGCTCAAGAGGTACTTCAC
>BQNB010157216.1:0-15178 GCA_026074375.1 Tanacetum coccineum | reverse complement strand
ATTCAAAGGTTTAGCTTTATAATTTTGATTTCAGAATTCATATAGTTTAATTCATTAGCTTATTGTGGTTACTTCTTGTGCTTAAACCTGTTTAATATTGTTTAGTTAGCTTAGATATTCAAATGTTTTAAGCTGTTGTAGCTAGAATCCATTAAGGTCTCATTTCTTAAACTTCTGTCATTCATAAGGATTAGCCTAGCTGAGGAAGTACTTATTTTTGAAACATAAGCTAGGAATTTTAGAGCTCAAATAGCTTAATTAGACTAGTTAAAGCTAGAGTAGATATAAGGATTAGCTAGTTTAAGTTTTAAAATAGATTTTAAAAGCAAAAAAGAATAAGGCAGTTTAGTTAACTAGTGTTTGGATTTAGGTGTTTTTGACTCTTAAAGTCAACTTTAGCAGGCAAATTTATAAAAATCAATTGTGTTATGTGATATAATCTAGTTTTAAAAAGGATTTGAAAGTTAGTTTGTAGAATTTCAAAATTTAAAGCTTAAAAAGCTTTTGCTAGCACCAGGACAGTTAAAGGTTTAAGTAGTTTTAGAGTTAAGTCATTTACAGGATTTTAGAGTTCAAACTTGGTTAGTGTACACTTAGATACATTTAGTGAGTTGGTTTATGAGTTCTCACCTTAGAATTTTGGCCTGCATGTAAGTAATTGCCAATTACATCAGCATAAGCAGTATTAACTCAGTTAATACTGCTGTTGCTCATCACTTTTCTAAATACTTTTTAGCTCTTGAAATTAGGAGATAGAATTTAGTTTTAAGCAATTTAATAGTACTCTATTAGCTCTTTAAAGATCATCTTTCAAGTTTCATTTTCAAGCTTTAAACTAGTTTTAATTGTTCCTACAAAAGTGGTATTAGCAGCAACTTAGATCTCAAAGATTGTGTTTTTGATTTCTATTTTCTAGTTGTTCATTCTAAATTCCTTTTATCTAGGTTTACTCTATATTCATATTAGTGCTTATTTCCAAAATCTCAGTTTCTAGGATTTAAATTTGAGCTAGTTAGCTTATTAGAAGTGCTTAATATCAGTAATTAGCCTGAACTTTTACTTTTTAATAGCAAATTTCTTGTTAATCTTGTTCACTTTTAGCTTATTTCTTTTTAGACATCCCTAGTACACATATTAAGCTTCTTATAGCATCTTTTGGTTTTTATTTTCATTAAGTAATAAGCTAGATATAAGCCATAGTTTAGAAAAGTTAGATTTTCAAAGTAACTCTATAGTTTCTGTAATGCAGATTAAAAAGTTAATTTTTTAGCTTATCTAGTTGATAAAATGTCAAAGTGCTTTTGTTAAAGTTGTAGTAGATAAGCTCAGGAGTAACTTTGCTGTTTTAAGTTTTTGCTTATTTTCACTTTTGTAATAAGCTAAAAAGTGTTTAAATCGTAGGGTTTAATTGGTACTTGTTCAATAGTTAAGGGTGTTCTATTTTCTCTATAGTGTAAAATTTAGTTACTTTTCCCGCCTACCCTTTACTTTCATCTTTAGCATTTTCTACCCTGTTCTTTTAGGTTTAATAAAATAGTTTTTATATTTTTAAAATTAGTTTAATAAAATTAGGTTTTAGGTTTTAATTAGCAAAATTAGGGTTCAATTGATTAGTAAAAATTGGGCATTTTCATACCATTAAATTTCTGCACATTTTTAGTAGTTAAAAATCATTTTTCTTTATTTTTCCAATTGAATTTGTATTTTCTAGAAATTAAAATAGGTTTTTGGTAATTTCTTTTTCTTAAGAAATTCATAGAAAATAGAAAAATAGTTGGAAAAATCTAATTCTTTTTATGATAATTTTCTTTTTCATTCTAGTATTTTTGAAAAATAAAAATAGATTTTTAGTGTTAATTTTTAGAAAAAGTGTATTTTTAGTTAATTCATTTTTCTTTAAAAAATCATAGAAAATTCAAAAATAGCTAAAAAATTCTAATTCTTTTTCCTAAAATTTTCTCTTTAATTTTGTGATTTTTAGGTATAAAGATTGTTAGTATTAGTGCTTTAGATTTATATTCTAGTTTTAGCTCACGTTTTTAATTCACATTTTGTAATTTTTTCCGATTAGTTAAAAACGTTTTTAATTCTGTAATGTTATTTATATAGTTTAATTGTTTTGCTATTATATTGTGTGTAATTCAAAATCCAAAAACCTTTATTCATTCTTGACTCGAATCCGAATTATTCCCGAATTTCAATTCACGACTTCGTTGGGATACGACCCGAGAAGAAAATACTTCCCGGTTAAAAATATACGTATTGTGTTTTCTTAAGTGAGATTTTACCCTTTTATTTTCTCTTGTTTGAGAAGTAATTTGGAAAGAATTGTCATGGGATTTAGACTATACATATATAAATTTGACTAGTGCTTACACACGTACCAAACCCTAAACCTAATTTTTCACCGGAGGGTTTTTGATTACTTAACATTTCATTTAAGCAATGTGTTCTCTTTTCAAATTTATTTAATCTAGTGACTTCCTCTTTGAGTTTTTCATTCTCAATTTTAAGCATATGAGATTTTACACATTCGAGATCAACTCCCTTATTTTCCTCGAGTGTAGACACTTTTTCCATTAGAACACTAAGTTCTTTTTCTAAACTATTTCTAGTGGCTTTTAATCTTTTGTTTTTAGTGATTATCTTTAAACTCATTTTGCACAGTTTGTCATATTCATTATCTAGCACTAAGTCATTTATTGACGAGTTCTCATCACTAAAGTAGAAGGATTTGGAACATACCTCACTTGATGCTTAAGCTACTAGACACGTTTCGTCATTGACTTTCTCATCTTCTTCACCGCTATCACTCCAAGAACCTCCGACAAATTCTCTTTGGTTCTTGTCTTTCGGTGGTTTTAGACATTCTCCAATAAGATGATTCGGGTCGCCGCATCTAAAGCATTTTCTATCACTTTTACCGTTTTTGTCGTCTCGGCTTCTTTGGAACGCCTTTTTGTCGTTCTGAGGTTGTCTCCCGAATCTACCTCTTCTCTTGAAGAACTTCTTGAAGTCTCTTACCGCCATGGCGTATTCTTCGTCTTCACTTCTGGAAGTCGAACACTCTTCATGACTAGATTCTTTCTTAGCCTTTAAAGCAAGAGATTTCCTTTCAACTTTTGCTTTGACTATTTCAGAATCTTTCTTGATGATCATTCGTGAACTTTGAGGTTCCCGATAAGTTCATCAAGAGATAGTGATGTTAAGTCTTTCGACTCTTTAATTGCCATGACTTTTGCTCTCTATTTAGGATGTAGAGCTCTAAAAAACTTCCTAACATAGTTCTTGCTAGAATAACCTTCATCAAGAGCTTTTAGACTAGTAATAATAGTGTTAATCATTGCAATGATTATCTATAGATTCGTCTTCGGAAATGACGAATTGTTCATATGTAGAACCAAAAGGACGATCTTATTTCACCTTTGACTTGATTATTTAACCGTGTGGGTGATTTATAAGTTTTCCAAATTTCTTTTGCCATGTTTACTCATGAAACTTCTTTAATTATTTATTTTCTAGGCAAAGCATTATGAATAACCATTTTAGCTTCATTATTTTTCGCGAGTTTCTTTTTAAGATCGTCGCTTTTGTTTTTCAAAAGGGATAACCTCATCTAATTTGGTTTACGGATTTTGTTGAATGGGTTGAAAATCACCGTTGGTAATAACATGCCAAAGGTCTAGATCTTTTGATTTAACATATGTCTCGAATCTAGTTTTCCAATAAATAAAACTATCACTTTCAAAGAGTGGTGGTCTTTGCATAGATTGCCCTTCTAGGTATTTGTCAGAATCCAAAGATCGATCCAAGCTTTAAAATAAAATATATTTTAAAAATCTTGGGTGACCTTGGCTCCTGATACCAATTATGGAAACTAGAAAGGGGGGGTTGAATAGTTTACAGGTTTGTTTTCGTTTTAAAAGTTTGCTCTCAAAATACTTAAATTTGAGTAGTAAGTTTAACCAAACAACAATATAAATAAACTAAGTAAATATCTAGACTGATAGTAAATAACAATCACAACAATGTAAAGAGATGAGGGAAGGGACAATCAAACCAAGACACCAAGATTTATAGTGGTCCGACTACTAAGCTCTTCTTTGACTTACTCCACTCCCCGAGTTTCCCACTCGAGATTTCACGATGTCAACAAGCTTCCTTCAGGCGGAGAAAACCGTTTACACGTCGCTTACGTTATTTTCCGACACTAAGCTAAATGTCGAGTTCTAATCTTAGCTAGAACCAATCTACCACTTCACAATCACTGCACAATCACTAGATCTACTCTATCGGATTTACACACAATCCGAATCATACAAACACACAATATAATTACAATAGAGATTTGGTACTTAGAAGAAAAGATGAGAGATCTCTAAATAACAATTCGTTTCTTGACGAATACGAATGTTCTTCTCTTGCACTTGAATGAGATGGAAGAGATGAGAAGAAGAGATTAGATGACTTGAAACAAGATCTAAGAATGTTAGTGATCAAGAGATTTACAAAGAGAAAGAATATTTTAGAGATAGAAAATTATCTAAAAATTTCGTGCAAAGAGATCTTATTTTTTGCAACGAATGGAGCAGTATTTATAGGCAGAAAAATCTAACGGTCACTGGGGCGGTCCTGGTGGTCCCAGATATATCTGGAGGCCGCCAGGCCTATAAAGGGGTTTCCCTGTAGACTACGCTCTCTTTTTTCTTTTTTTGTGGGGAATGTTGTATCTGGTATGGAACCTTCTATTTTGAGGGGAAAATTTGAATTTTAAATTTTAAGTTTTTAATAAAACTTTTCTTTTAATTAGAAAATATTTTGTATAATTAATTTTATGAAATTCTTTTGTAAAAATATAATGGATAAGAGAAAAATATTTTATTGATCACTAATCATGCTTAATGATTTATTTGTTCATACCTTAAGTGATTACTAATCTTAAAAATGAAATTTTACGATTAATAATTTGTAAACGTTTAATTTTATAGTAAACGTTTATTACATTTTGTTATTATCAAAACGTTGAGAGGTCAAAAAATATAAATAACTTTTTTAGACATTATTTGTATTAATAGTTTTCTTATTTCAGAAGGTTTATTGGTTTTGTTCTCTCAATTAACAGGTCTATGTCTTGATAGACACCTTTCTGATCACCGTCCAATCATCATGTACGAATCAAATATGGATTACGGCCCTACTCCTTTTTGCTTGTTCCATTATTGGTTTAAAATGGATGGCTTTGATAAATTTGTGGAAGACTCGTGGCGTGCTATGAATATTACAGATTCGAATGGTCTGATTCGTATGAAAAAGAAGCTTCAATTCCTCAAAAATGCAATTAAGCCTTGGGTCAAAGATAATAAGAAGAATATCAATGAGGCAAAATCATCCATCCAATGTAAGTTAATTGATATGGATAAAATCATAGATCAAGGAGGAGGAAATGAAGAAGTTCGTAACCAACAAATCTCGCTAATGAAAGACCTTAATGATATTCATTCCAGTGATGTCTTGGAATTTTCTCAAAAAGCTAAAGTTCGTTGGTCTATCGAAGGTGATGAAAATTCAAAATATTTTCATGGGATTCTAAATAGTAAAAGATCTCAACTTGCCATACGTGGGATCCTTCTTGAGGGGGATTGGATAGTTGATCCGAAAAGGGTCAAATCTGAATTTTACAATCACTTTGCTAATCAATTTTTGAAACGCATGTCTCCTCAAGTTAACTTAGATCACCAGGTCCCTAAACGTTTAAATTTAGAGCAGGTTGAGGATTTGGAACGTCATGTTTTATATGATGAGATCAAAAAGGAGGTTTGGGATTGTGGCTAAAACAAATCCCTAGGTCCTGATGGGTTCACTTTTGAATTTTTTTTGAAATTATTAGATATTGTGGATCAAGACATCGTAGGAGCGGTCCTTGAGTTCTTCGCTTTTGGTAACTTTCCTTCGGGTTGTAATTCCACATTCATTGCTTTAATTCCCAAGACTCACGATGCAAAAGTTGTCAAAGACTTTCGTCCAATAAGCCTCATCGAAAGTATATATAAAATCATAGCAAAGATTCTTGCTAATTGTTTGAGTTTTATCATGTCGGACCTGGTTAGTGACGTTCAAACTGCTTTTGTTTCTAACCGCCAAATCCTTGATGGCCCTTTTATTCTTAATGATCTTATTTCTTGGTGCAAACATAAGAAAATTAATGCCATGATCTTCAATGTAGATTTTAAAAAGGCTTTTGATTCTGTTTGATAATCGTTTGGTTTTGGTGACAAATGGAGAAGTTAGATTGTTGGATGCCTCGATTCTGCCATGGGTTTGGTTCTTGTTAATGGTAGTCCTACTTCAGAATTCCATTTTCAAAAATGTCTAAATCAAGGGGATCCTCTCTCCCCGTTCCTTTTCATATTGATTATGGAAAGCTTACATCTTTCCTTCTCTAGACTTTTAGAAGTTGGGCTCTTCAAAGGAATTACCATTAATAATTCCTTAACTATATCTCATTTATTCTACGCCGACGACGCGGTTTTTGTTGGAAAGTGGGATATTTCTAATATCAAAACAATAGTGAATGTTCTGAATTGTTTTTCATGGCTTTAGGTCTCAAAATGAATCTTCTCAAAAGCAAGTTAACGGGAATTGGTGTTAGTAAAAAGGATATCAACTTGGCTGCCTCTATTGTGAGATGTTCTACGTTCTCTCCTCCATTTCATTATCTTGGTGTTAAGGTCGGAGCATCCATGTCTCGACTTAATTCATGGAAGGAAATCACGGCAAAAGTCTCTTCTCGATTATCAAAATGGAAGCTCAAAACTCCTTCCATTGGTGGCCGTCTTACTTTACTTAAATCTGTTCTCATCGCCATTCCTATTTATCACATGTCGCTATTTAAGGTTCCTGCTGGAATCTTAAAAGATATGGAATCAATCCGTAGGAATTTTTTTAATGGTATTGATAAGTCCGAGCGGAAAATGGTTTGGATAGGTTGGGATAATATTTTGGCTTCAAAGAAAAATGGAGGGCTTGGAGTTTCCAGTTTATATGCTACAAACCGTGCTCTTTTATTCAAATGGGTGTGGCATTTTCTTACTCAAGAACCCTCTTTATGGTCTAGATTCATCAAAGCTATTCATGGTTTCAAGGGAGCTATGGACATTCCAAATCATTCGTATAAAGGCTCTATATGGTATGATCTTACTCGTGCTTTTTCTTCTCTTAACCAAAAAGGAGTCGATCTTCTTGCCTTTATCAGAAGAAAGTTAGGGAATGGTAAGCATACTTTATTTTGGGATGACATTTGGCTTGGAGAGGTTGCTTTAAAAACCACTTATCCAAGACTTTATGCTTTGGAACTTGGTAAAGACATTAGTGTGGCAGAAAAAATAGATTATTCTTCTTTAGATTTGTCTTTTCGTCGGTTACCTATAGGAGTAATTGAAAGCGAGCAATATAGTGCTTTAAGTGATGTTGTTTCCGATCTTATCCTTCCTCAAATGCAAGATCGTTGGACTTGGTCTCTCAATGCTTCAGGAGACTTCTCGGTAAGCTCAGTTCGTAATGTTATAGACGATGTTTATTTACCAAAGCTGGACATTCCCACTAAATGGGTTAAGGAGATTCCTATCAAGGTTAATATTCTAGCTTGAAAGATTAGTTTGGATAGATTACCAACTCGTGCCAATCTTTCCTCCCGTGGTTTAGAAATCCCTTCGATCCTTTGTCCTTCCTGCAATGAAGTTGTGGAATCCACATCTCATATTTTTTTATCATGTTCTCTAGCTCGCCAAGTCATGTGCAAGGTGTGTAGATAGTGGGAGCTCGACAATACTTATTTCAATTCATATGTTGAATGGCTTGTTTGGTTATCAAATTCTCGTCTTCCTAAACATAGAAAGAAGATTTTTGAAGGCGTTTGCTATGTAGCTTGGTGGATTTTATGGCGGTTCAGAAACCAAATATTGTTCGGATCCAAGCAGCCTAGAAGGGATTTAATTTTGATGATATTGTTCAAATGTCTTTTCTTTAGATTTCTAATCGTTGTAAATCCAAGATTCACTGGGTCACTTGGATGCAAAATCCCAATTTTCTTTCTTTGTAATCTTCTCTAGCATTTTGCTAGCTCTTAATAAATTTGCCGTTCAAAAAAAAGATGTCATCTTATAACCTCATGTATTACCTGCACACACAAAAAATAATCAAGAAACAGTTTTAACAATAAATTACAAAATAAAGTAGGCGGAATGAAGATTCAAACTTTTGTGTTTGTGCATGTGATTTTGGCCGGTTTATGATTATGTTAAATCATCAATTATTCTTGCAACCTTTTCAACTTCGTCTCAATCCATAACCGACTTTTAATTCTATACTAAATACCATGTAACCCAATGATCGTTGGTATTCTTTCACTTCAACTTCTTCACCGAAAATTTATGAAGATTTTTACATTAAATTAAAGGGCTGAATCTTTTAATATTATAGAAGATTATAGATAAGATATAAACTAGAAACCATGCCTATAAAGATACAAAATGTATAAATGCGGATAGAGATACCTTTGGAGATTTTAAACAAACAAAATGTAAATCTATCACCATCCCTAAATAATGAATCATGATGGGGTCGTTAACTGATGCGGAAGATTGTGAGCTTCATGAATGTCTCCAAACAATAGATACGGTGAAGCTCGAGTCCAAATATCTTCTATACTTTCTCTATTTTGTCATCTACATCTTCTTTTGTATTGTAATGTTTGTGTTGAGACACATAGCCAAAACTACCTCTAGAATGAAATTGATATTGTGGGCTTTATATTACATCATACACTATTATGTCACTATATTAGAGCTTCCTCGCTTCATATAAAAACATAGACAAGGACAAATGTGTTGGTCCAAAACGTTTGATGGGACTATTTTTCACATATCCATTACAAAACCATTCAATGCAAAAGATGAAGTTATAACACTCATACATGTTATTCTTTGGATACACATATAAGAAATTCAATTAGAGTTCGTTTAAACAAATTTATTTGGTTATGTTTTATCGTGATGATATAATACAATCATCTTTTATGGTCATATGATAATGCTTCAATGATTTTTTTATAAAACATTGCTATACATGTCTTCATAGGCTTTACAAGTTACAACTCATTCAAGTTCCTTTAGAAGGGATGATTGGAAGACTAGTATTGATTATTGAATACTTGGTTTTTAGTAGTTATAACTTATAATATCATATTACTTGTTTTGTTTTCTTTGTTTTTTTTTTCTTTCATTTTTTTCATTAGTTAATTGCATAAATGATCCATGTGGTCTGTCAGGTTTAATGAAAATAGTTCCTAAATTTTTTTTCCCGGATCCTCTCCCTGTGGTTTCGACTCATATCGGGTTTGTTCTCTTGACCAACTTTTCTGTTGGTTTGACCATTAAGTGATGGTTCGGATGGCTGAAATGACAAAAATGTCCCTAATTTTTTATATTTTCTTTGACTTTCTAATTAATATGTGTGTTGATTTTTTTGATTAAAAATTATTCAAAATATATTTTGAATTAAGAAAATTTACAAAAAAATATTCAAAAAATATTAAAAAGTATACATTATTTTTCAAAGTTTTGAAAAAATTATGTTAGAATATTTTAAAAAATATTGGCAAATTTTTTACAAAAAATTTCCGAATATTTCTTGCATATTTATTGGCATAAATTTTTTTTAATTTTTTTTAATTTTTTGACAGAAAACTAATTTTCAGAATATATTTTTTGTTAATTCAAATGATATTTTTGAATAATTTTTTACAAAATGTTTTTGTAAATTTTTAAGATATTTTTTTTGTAATTTTTCAAGACATTATTCAAAAATATTTAAAACTAATTTGTAAAAAAGTAAGCAAAAATTTAAATTATTGTAGGGATTTTCTAAAAAAAATTTGTTAAAGATATAACGAAAAGTTTTTAAAAAATTATTTAAAAATTTAATGAAAAATTCTCGGTCAATTTTTAACGAAAAAATTTCGGTTAATTTTATGTTCAGAATTAAATGAAATTTTATTTAAAATTTTCGGTAAAATTTTTTTCGAATATTATTTGGATATTTTTAAATTTCTTTTTAGTATTTTTGAACTATATCTTGAAAATTAAAAAAAATATGCAAAAATATAAAAACAAACTCTATATTTTTGAATATTTTTTAAATGAATTTTTTGTAAATTTTCATAATTCATAAAATATTTTGAATATTAATGAATAATTTTTAGTTGAAAAAATTGTCGCTTATATTAATTAGAAAGTTAAAAAAATAGGGACTAAATCTGTGATATCCCAGAAACCGCAGGGACCATACTTTTAAACGTAAAAGGGTATGTATGTCATTTCAGCCATCTAAACTTTCACTTAACGGTCAAATCAACGGAAAAGTTGGTCAAGAGACCAAACCCGATTTGTGTCGAAACCACAGGGAGAGGATCCAGGGAAAAAAAATTAAGGACTATTTTCGTTAAACCCGACGTTCCACAAAGACTATTTATGCAATTAACTCTTTTTTTCATTGATGATGTGAATGGAATTTATTGTTGTGGACCATGTAGAGTCATGTCCAAGATGTATATCAAAATTATGTATACGGTTTTGTCATCATGCATATCGTCATATTGCTAGTGGATCCCGGCATTTATTCAGTTAACTTTGCAAAAGGAAATACCATGGGCGAATCATCCTATAGGAATTTGTTACTCCGTATATGTTATTTTAACAAGAAAGAATACATTAGGAATTTAGCATGTATATATTATTGAGAAAATTCTTAAAAGAGACCAACTGTTAGGAAAAAAGCATTTTTGAACCAAAATAGCTCAGGGTAACTAAAAAGAATTCGACAAACGTCTATTTTTTATTATTTAAGTGTAAGTCACCATTTGGGCAACTGGGCGACTTAAGAAGATTTTGTACTTAATTACTAAAAAAATAAACATATGGCAAAATCTGCTTAAGTCGCCTAGTTGCCCGAGTCGCCTGGGCTATTTTGGCTCAAAAATGTTTTTGGGTCTATAGAAAGAAAACCCTTATACATTTTGGTATCTTTTGGGAATTTTCCCATTATTTAGGAATTGATTTGTATACATGTATTTTATATCATAACACATCAAACCAATGTTTTCAAGATCAGGACCTACTTATGATTGTTTTCGTCTTAGTAAGATCGAGATCGAAGATCGTATCAGGATCTTAAGATCCTACAGTAATGTCATTTTTTTAATAGTTTATTTAATATTATACATATCTATGAATTATTATATATCATAAACACAAAATTACTAAATATTTCACAGAAATATTGTCATAAATTATTAAGGAGAATTAGATGTACATCCTTGTTAAAGTTTAATATTACGTAAATATTTTTCTCATTTACAAAATATTATTTCACTTTTATAATTGCATCAATGTCCTTTTCAAACTTTTATAATTTCATTAATATTTTTTCCTAACTTTAAATTCTCATATATCTAAAAACTGATTAAATTATAATTATATTGATTTTAAAATTTAAAACTATTACTTATCTCTTATTTATCTCTGATATTCATATTAATTATATTGTTTATATATACTTTTTGTCTCGATTGATGAAAGAACATGATGATGTAATTACAAAAGTTTAGATATATATATATATATATATATATATATGTGAAACAACATATTGTTTTATATATTTATTTGTTCATATATGCTTTATAGTCTCGACTGATAAAAGATGTTAATTTTTGGATATATATGAGAGTTTAAAAGTTTGTGAAGGATATTGATGTAATTAAAAAAGTTTAAGAAATGTATTGACGTAATTACAAAAGTGAGAAGGACATTGATGTAATATTGAACTTTAGTAAGGATATAGATATAATTGGCCCAAATTATTATTATGACATGTTTAAAAAGATTAACATGTTGTTTTTTGAATTGCACAAAACACAATTCATAAGTTTATAGTTTTTTTGTTTGTGGTCCGAGAAAAGAAAGATATGATCGGATTAGATCTTAAGATCATATGGTTAAGATCGAGATCCTATAAGATCATAAGCTTGCTAAGATCTTATGTAAGATTCAAATCGTTTTTGCTTTGTAGTATCGTAAAATAGTAAGATCCTGTATCAGGATCTTAACAACCATGCATCAAACTATGTATCAAATAGTTGTATCATATTTTCATTTTGTTTTACTTGCTTATACAATAGTGTGTGTTAATCAAAATTGAATGTGTTATTATGTCAATCGTAACAAATTTGAGATATATGTAGGAAACAAAGTGTGTTCTGTGAATGGTTATAATCTGGTAATCAATATGAATTATGTGATCATTTTGTTTTTCGATCATATATGTTGCGGGTCCTCAAAAATCTTAATCGGATAATACACATTGGCAATTGAAATCTAACATACGAGAAATCGATCAAAAATGTTAAAGTATTGTTTAATGTTCTATTCTGAAAATGAGAGCAAGATGTGTTACATATAAACCAACTGAAAAGAAAATATATACGGTTCAGAGCAGTTATATGTTTGTTTAAAAAAAAGCGCAGTTATATGGAACAGACACAATGGTTGTCTGGTTGACAAAACAGGTGTGCCTCAACGAATCTCTATTTGTTTGCATTAAACGTAATGTAATATACGATAATTGGACCTTTTCATAAATCTCAATTTCTGCATAAAATGCTATGCATTATCATAATTCATAAACATGCTCTGCTCTTAGTTGTGACGGTTCAAGCTAACTATAACAAGTGTGCACCCCGTATCTCCTTAATCTTTTTGAGCTAAACTTGCATAAACCTTTTTTATCTCAAGTAAAGCACAATCATCTAAAATAAGTTGATAACACTAAAATTACCACATTTCTGTTGAAATGATTAATCCATAAATATTTGTTTAAAGGGCTGATAAACCCAAGTCTGTTGGCCTTAGGCCCAGACCCGAAAACCCCTTATTAGGTTAGACAGTTACATACGGTTGTTAAGTGAAAAGGCATGTCGTATGGTTTGTGTAAACCATCACAACCCTTCACAAAATCACACCGATTAGTTTGTATATATATGTGTCGAATGTAACAGTCACAATCAACCCTTTTTCAGTTTATATATATCAGAATTCATTAAAGGGTTCAACCCCAAATCTTCCTTGTTATCTTCCTATTAATTCTTGTATAATGATTGTCATGATGCTTGTTTGATTATGATCATATTCGATCCTGGAAATAAGAATTCAAGACCTTTGAAACAATTTCTCTCTCATTTAGTGTAATCCTTGATTTACTATAATACTCAAAACAAACCTAACTCATGCATAATAAGTGTCACTATAGATTGAATTTTCACTTAGTAGATTACATATTCCAGACATAGTTTTAAAAAGCACGTCTTAAGGCGTGCTTAGGCTCTAAGGCTCTAAGACTCAAGTTCTAGGGATTTTTTTAGATCGAGGCTCCGCACATGCACAAGGCTCATAAAAAGCGCAGAGCCTTGGGATTTAGAGCCTTGAGCCTAGGCGCGCCTAAGAAAGGTGACGGATTTTGAAACTTTCTTTCCGAATTTAACATTCATCGCCCTCATATGTTAATAATAGATTAGCTAGAAACTAAATAAATTAATCAATTTGAGTGTTTGGTCGTTCAATTCAAGTGTATGCACATACAGACTCTTCCGTCTATTTTACGCATGAGATAGCGTAATCTCGTCATGCCATGAATATGATACATTGCTTGATATTTTTTGTTTAACTATTCAATTTTTTTAAATACATTAATTGTTTTAGTGTTATTTAAGTCATCATTAATCTATAAATTTTCTCCTAAACTATTATAATTTACTTTAATTTAATGCGACTCATATACATGAAGCCCGCGCCTCGCCTCAAGGCTCCATAAGCCCTTTGCGCCTTAGTGCGCCTTGAGCCTTTCAAAACACTGCTTCCAGAAATTCAAACACACTGGCGTCGCTTAGGATTGAACCATTTAATTCATATGAATATCTGAAGATAATATGCACACAAGTTACCGAATTACTCTAATGCTTAGAAACTTAACACTATTATAAATCCACGTAGGGATGAGCATATCGGACTGGAGACCGGACCAGACCGAAAAACTAGACCGGACCGGACCGACAGGACCGAACGTATTTCGGTCCGGTCCTCAGTCCGAGATTTTTGTTACTTTCGGTCTCGGTCCGGTTCGGTCTTACCAAAAACCCGATGATTATGCCGTGTAATAACACCTAAGCGTCTAGAATTTCCGTTGTATATTTGACAATGTGTGTTGGCTCAAGTGGCAACATTATCACAATGAATATAGATAGGATAAATTAATTTTTGCCATAGTGGAATCTTGTATATTAGATTCCACAAACATTGTGCCTTTTTTGTCAGCTGCAACTAAAGCTACAAACTCTGCTTCCATAGTTGAGTCAGTTTCACAAGTTTGCTTTTTGAAAGCCTATGTGATAACACATTCACCTAGAAAATATATCCAACCAGTTGTGGAAGTATGATCTTCTAAATTAGTTATTTAACTTGCATCGGAATATCCTTATAAAATTTAAGGAAACCCAACATAGGATAAACCATAATCCATCTTAAATACTCGCATTATTGCATGTCGGTGATGGGTCAGGATTACTGGTGTACCTACTCATTTTACTCATTGCATAACAATATTCAATCTTATGCTTGTCATTGCATACATTAAGCAATCAATAGCTCTTGAATACTCAAGTTGATCTACGGCCATGTCTGTATTAGCCATAAGTTTGATAGTCGGATCCAAAGGAGTACTTATTATACAAAAATGATCACATTTGAACTTCTTGAGTATTTTATCAATGTAGTGTGATTGAGTAATTGTAATACATGTGTCCTCCCGTTTATTCCTTATACCAAAGATCACGTCAATCTCTCCCATATTCTTCATGGAGAAGTTTGATGACAGAAATTCTTCCGTTTTATCAACTTGGTCGTGATTAGTCCCAAAGATCAACATGTCATCAACATATGAACAAATGATCACTTCGTTATCGGAATGGTCAAATTTGAAATATACATACTTGTCCGATTGGTTTAGTATATACCCATTAGAAAAAACAACATCATCAAACTTTTGATGTCATTGTTTGGAGCTTGTTTGA
>BQNB010157215.1:0-15178 GCA_026074375.1 Tanacetum coccineum | reverse complement strand
ATGGGAAGAAATACATCTTAGTCGTCGTTGATGACTATTCTAGGTTTACTTGGGTCAAGTTTTTGAGATCGAAAGATGAAACCTCAGAGTTCGTCATCAAATTTCTGAAGCAAACACAAGTCGATCTCAACAAAACTGTCAGATACATTCGTACCGATAATGGCACAGAATTTGTTAATCAAGTTTTAACTGAATATTATGAAAGTGTCAGCATTTTTCACCAAAAATCAGTTTTGAGGACTCCACAGCAGAACGGCGTTGTTGAAAGACAGAATCGTACTCTTGTGGAGGCTGCTAGGATAATACTGATATTTTCTAAGGCTCTGATGTTTCTATGGGCAGAAGCTGTTGCTACTGCTTGTTGCACTGAAAATCGATCCCCCATTCACACTCGTCATAACAAAACCCCATACAAGCTGGTGCATGATAAGAAGCCTGATCTTACCTTTCTCCGAATCTTTGGTGCTCTTTGTTACCCTATAAATGACAGCGAGGATCTTGGAAAATTGCAACGAACAGCTGATATTGGAATTTTTGTTGGTTATGCACCAAGCAGGAAGGGGTATACAATCTACAGCAAAAGAACCCGCCAAATCATGGAAACTATTCACGTTTAATTCAATGAGCTGTCTGAGCCAATGGCTCCTGTGCAACTCGGTACAGGACCCGCACCTACATTTCTGACACCTGGACAGCTTAGTTCAGGGATCGTACCTAATCCGGTCCCTGCAGCATCTTATGTACCCCCATATATAAAGATCTGGAGATATTATTCCAACTGATGTTCAATGAATACCTAGAACCTCCTCGTGTTGAAAGACCATTTTCTTCTACTACTGCAGTTCAGGTTCCTGTCATTTCAGCCGGTACACCTTTTTCTACTACCATTAATCAAGATGCACCTTCTCCAAGTTTAGGTTCCTGTCATTGCAGTGACTGAAGATTACTGGTTTCAAGCCATGCAAGATGAGATTTACGAATTTGATCGACTTCAAGTATGGGAATTAGTACCACGACCAGAATGTGTCATGATTATAGCTCTCATGTGGATTTACTAAATTAAGCTTGATGAGTACGGTGATGTTCTGAAAAACAAGGTTAGGTTGGTGGCCAAGGTATATCGACAAGAGGAGGGTATTAATTTTGAGGAATCATTTGCACCGGTTGCATGCATCGAGGCTATAAGAATCTTCATTGCTAATGCCGCCAGTAAGAACATGACCATCTACTAGATGGATGTCAAGACAGCATTCCTGAATGGCGAATTAAAGGAAGAAGTCTACGTTAGTCAACCAAAGGGTTTTGTTGATCCAGATCATCCGACACATGTTTATCGTCTAAAGAAGGCTCTGTATGGTTTAAATCAGGCTCCTCGGGCGTGGTATGACACCTTGTCATGATTTCTTCTGGACAACAAATTTTCCAAAGGTGCAGTTGATCTGACACTATTACTCAGAAAACAGGTAAACATATTCATCTTGTTCAAATATATGTAGAGATGATATCATATTTGCATCGACCGAACCTAAAGCATGTGACATATTTTCCAATGAGACGAGTTCCAAATTTTAAATGACAATGTTGGGACAAATGTCTTTTTTCCTAGGTTTACAAGTTTCTCAAAATATCAGAGGCATTTTTATTAATCAATCAAAATTCGCTCTAGAAATATTAATGAAATTTGGGATGGATTCGTGTGATCCTATTGATGACACCCAGAGGTGATCGACTAAAACTAGAACGGATGACCCCGTTAGGACTCCAGTTGACTAACTTACATTTTGTAGTATGTGTTGCTCCCTAAGAACCTCACTGCCAGCTAGACCCGACCTGTATTCGCTGTATGCATGTGTTCTAGTGTATCAGCATCGCCTACCAAAAAAGTACCATTGAAGCACTTAAACGGGTCTTATCGATATCTTTCAAAGGAACCTCATTATTGGGGACTTTGGTATCCGAAAAGAGACACCGCTATGACACAAATGGCCTATGTCAGATGCGGACCATAGCAGGTTTTCAAAAACACACTAAGAAGTACGTCAGGAAGTGCTGCAGTTCCTTGTGATAAATTAGTCAGCCTGGTCTTCAAAGATACCAAAAGATCCACTTCAATTCAAATTTCCAACACAGATTTGAAGTACATTGCCATGTCTGGATGTTGTGCTCAGATACTTTGGAAGAGGTCACAGCTTTCAGACTATGGCTTTGCCTTCAATAAAATTCATCTGTATTGTGATAATCACAGTGTCGTTGCTCTCTGCTGCAATAATGTTCAGCACTCCCGGTCCAAGCACATTGACATATGACACCATTTTATTCGAGTGCAAGTTGAGAAGGGCGTAGTTGAATTGTACTTCGTGACGACCGATTATCAGCTCGCGGACATATTACCACCAAAACGATTACCAAGAGAGCGTTCGAATATCTACTCAGACTCCCGCACTTGGTATGAAGAGTATGTCCTCCGAAAACTCTTATACTCCTTCAAGGGACGAAGAAGAGGAGTAAAGGATGGACTTCCTATATCCTATGTAAATATGTACATATTAAAAAACCAAAAGGAAAATACAAAAATATAAAACCTACAAAACCATAAAAAATAAGAAAATAGAAAATACCAAAAATAGTTTTTCAAGACATGTCTTCTGTTTATCGATAACATTTACGGACCTTGAAATGTCATTCAATAATGACACAGGTCTTTAAATGAAGCTCGAACAGAAGTTCACACTTTTCAAAACATGTCTTTATGGCTTGCAGTTATTTCAGACTGCAGCCTGCTTTTCAAATTGAGGAACGCATGTCGCCAAAAAGAGCGGCTTGTTCCTACCTGACAACGGTGATTAAATTCTCTCGTGCAAGGGTTACTTGATTCAATGCAATCTGACTTAAAGTACAATTTACATGCATTATTTCTTGATATAGGAAGAGACGTCTCTTTCTTTAAACAATGATTGTTCGTCTATGATTCTTTATAAAATTATTTGTGTTACCAACGGTGGAAAATGTTGTTTGAAAATCAATCGGACTTGAATTTTTTCAAAATTTGTCACTCAATCAACGACTAGAGCTCTTTAAATAGAAAATGAGTCATTGATTGAGGGGAGAGTGTTTTCAAATTTATGACATATAACGGGCATTTTAATTCATTAAATAATTAATTAATAAAAGGTTTTTGTATTTAATGGGGTTACATTTTGAAGAGGAGTTAAATTTATTTTAACTTAAAGGGCCAATTTTGTCAATAACTTGTGTGTTTAGGGTCTTATGTGATATTTGCTAAATGTTTTCTAGGCTTGTGTGATATTGACTAAATGTTTCCTAGGCGTGTTTAACTATAAGGACCATTTGTGCCTATTTTGAAACTTGTCCTAACCTTATTAATACATTAAACCTCAAAGTAATGGACTTTGAAAATGTAGGGACCAAAACTACCAATATGTGAATCTTAAAAGGTATCAAAAGAGCTAGCGAGTTACTGTTGGTCAAACCTTGCAAAATTCAGTCAAACTTTTCTCAAAAAAAACCCTCTTTCGTAACTCGCTACTTTGAAGCATATCTTGATTTGTGATTTCTGTGTCCATCTCCTTGCTAATGTACCTATTAGATAATGTTCCTATATCCCTGCTAAACATCATATATCCAATCGGGTTGGCTTGCCTTAATCACTCTAAATCGCTCAAGAATCAATGATTTCAGCGTATATTTTAGTCATCTAAATCTTTGTTAAAGATTGGAATGATATTTATTATGTTGGGATAGGTTTAGGAAGAAATAAATGATGCCTCAATTAAGTTTAAATTAGATTTCTAACTTTCATTATTGTTGGGATCGTTTTTGATTTTCGTGGCTTATGTGACTTTTAAGGTCAAAATTTAGATGTTCTGCCTGTTGTTGAGGTTACTGAATGTTGCTAATCGGTTGAGTAATGTAGTCCCTAAGCGTTACTCCTTGCTTTCTTGACACTCTGTACACAGGGAGCAAGTTTGTTGTGGATGTTAGGCTTAGCGAATTATTTTGTGCTATGTAGCGAGCTAGGATGTTTTCTTGGTATTTGATGAGTTTATGTTGTTGCTTAATAGCGAGTTGTAAAATGAAAGTTTACAGTAATATAATTAGTATATTATCATGAACATGAAACTCGCTAACCTGTAGCGAGTTGATGAAGAATTTATTTTTATTAAACTATTCAATAACTCAACGCACATCTCAATATCAAATTTTCCAAGTATAATAGCAATTAAGTATGTTTAATAAAGAATATTCATAAGCGAGTTGCATTAGTTAGTTGTCCATAGGAGAGTTGAATCTCTATTTATTTAATGTGTGCAGGCAACATCGCTACCCCCCTTAGCGAGTTATAGGAAGTTTTTTATTTAGCTAAATATTTAAACTGCTTTATTTCAAAATGAAACCAACTTGGTAACGGAGTTTAAGTGGTCTAAGTCGAGTTACTGTAGCGAGTTGAGGATCATTAATAGGATCACTTAGCGAGTTGTCATTAGTCTTGTTTAGCAATTTATCAAATATCTTTGGGTCAACTCATTCCAATGTTGATTTCCCTTTGAGCAATTGCTCTGAACTAACATCATATATCTGTATGTATGTCTAAGAACTAGTTGGATATACTGTGCAATACTATGGCTTACATGACATTCCTACGAATGATGCTCCTGCCTGAACAAGCTCTATTTCTATCGCTCTACCACTAGAACGATGATCAATTTGGACCGGCGAGCAAATGGGTGCACCCAGCGGCAAGAGTAACTGCGGTACTTGATGTACAAAGAGTTTCACAGGAATCCTATCTTACCCGATTGATGTTGCATACTGAAAAACACATAAATTTCTTCAGGGCTTCCAATCATCCCTACATTCTAGGCTATCTACATTCAAAGTTTTTGGACCATGGATGGACACCATGTGTTTTGACTCATCTACTAGGTTGTACAGCTATCAGTTGGATGAGCAATGGTTTAATCTTCATAAAGATATTATCAGAGATACTCTCGATATCACTCCAACCAATGATGACAATCCTTTTGTGGCTCCACCTTTGAGTGATACTGTCATTAGGTATGTCAACACTTTGGGATACCCTAATACACCCAGGAACGTGTCAGCAATGTCAGTCAATGCTCTCTATCAACCATGGAGAGCCATCTTGTCTATGATCAATATGTGCCTTACAGGCAAAAGTGATAGTTATGACAGGCCAAGACATCTTGTGCTTCAGATTCTTTGGGGTATCATTCATCGGTCCAACATCGACTATGCTGAAAGGATTTAGGAAGAGTTTGTTCAATCCATACAAACCTTCCTCACTGACAGGAAGATCTTACGTATAAAGCCTCTCATCGTGAAAGAAGCATACCGCTCATCTGGCTTATTCCCAATGTTAGCTTCACCTAACTAAATCATCCATTCGACCTGAAAACCGAACACGACATACATCCTAGAACTGGTTCAACTCTTCACTACTCACATAAGGAAAATGTTTTTTGAACACTCTTAGGTACGTTGGAAAAGATGGCAGGGAAATATTCGGTATGCCGATACCTGATACTCTTCTTACTGATACAATTAAAAGAGAGCACCGATACCTACAATGGATCATTCTGGAGCATGTCACTAGATAATCAACGATAATAGGATGAATTAACACGATAAGTGCAGATGACAAGAAACCCACCCCTAAACCAAAAGACCCAAGCCCACTTTCATCCACCATCTAAACCAACACCTACAACCAAACTAAACAAAACCCTCCTAGAAAGATCAAGGTAAAAAGCGTAAACTGGTCAAGGAGACATCTTATGTACCATCTCCCGCCAAACGATCTAAAGCGGGTAAGGTGGCAAAGAAGTGCGTACCAAAGAGCCCTCTCAAGTTAATTGATAAACCTAGTGATGAAGGTGTTCGGGTTGAGGAACCTGCCTATAATGAGGAAGAAGTAAACCTTCAATGGGCTTTGGAACTAAGCCTCAAGGAACAAGGGGAACGAACTCAGGGACCAGCTCGTCTAGTCGTACTTAGGGAACCTGACTCTGGGAGAATTCAACCGCTTCTAGAAGTACAAGGAAAGGGAAAAGAGAAGGTTGTTAATGAACAAGCTGCTCAGGATCTTCTCACCCTTCAGACTCCAAAGAAGAAGAGCCCTTCAGATCAATTTATCTTTCAGAGGCGCACTCTTATGCCCACTGAGGCCTCTGGACATGCTGAATCTCCTTCCTTGGATGTGGAACTAGCTCTGGCCGACAGTGAAATGGAATCTGATAACGAAGTGCCTAAGATCAATACTGGAGATCAAGATGAAAGCAAGGCTGGACCAAAACCTGGTGATCAAGATGAAGACCAGGCTAGATCAAACCCTGGTGATGCTGCGGAATCTCAACCTCAATCAAGTCATGTGGTTCCTGCTGGACCAAACCTTGAACACATGGACTTAGAGGCCACTGATGCTTCAACTCAACAAAAACCTAAGCAAATAGATGAGGAGTTTACCACAACTGCTTACCCAAATGTTTAGGAGAACCTCAAGCTGCCAACTAAAGATCAGGTGATTCTTGAATAACCTGCAAGCTCCTTTGGAACCATTGTCTCTCTTTACAAACCTTGAAAGAAAGATTCTCAGCTTCACTATCATTCCTTCGAGGAGAAGCCTATTGGGGGAGGAAAGAAGAGCCGGGAAAACCAATGCCGAAGCAGAGGTTCAGTCATAGTTTCGATCCCCATTCATCACGATACCTCCTCAGTACCTTCCAAATGACCACTCAGGTTATTTTGACCTTACAAAGTCACAATCTGACTCTCCTCTCCCACAATCAACAGCAACAATCTCAACAATCACGACAACAACAACCACTCTTCTACCACCACTATCTCAACTACAACAAAGCACCGCATATCTAATTTTAGTGAAGCGCATAGGTAAACTCGAACAACATATGGCGGATCTAATATAAAACAACTTAGCCCTGGAGGAAAGGTTAGACAAACAAGGGAGCCGGCTATACAACTTAGAGAATCTCAATATTCCCCACAAGGTGAGCCAAGCAGTAGATGAGATAGTCACTGATGCAGTAGACCAGGCAATGCAAAGCTCTACTTCGACTCGCTCAAAGGATCTGCCCACTGTTGATATGAAGGAAATTCTTCAGCAACGGATGTTTGAAGACAACTCCTACAAGGCTCATGACATTCACAATGACTTGTGTGAGGCTCTACAGAAGTCATTAGAGTTATATTATTCAAATCAACGTCTAACTGATTAGGAGGAAGCTCGTAAAAAGAGAAGAAAGAGACGTGACGTACCAAGAACTCCTTCTGGGTCTCCTCCTTCATAGCCACCTCCTCCACCTCCTCTAGCAGGCGTATCTGGTGCTCCAAGTACTTCAGAAGCATCAGGGTCTTCTCAGTTGCCCCCACCTCTACCTCTTCCATCTACTGGTACATCTGGATCTACTCAGCAACAAGGCAGTAACGCTTTAAGTTCGTCCAAGATTGCAGCTTTAGCATCACAATCTATGGAGTGGACTACGTCTGACACTAGATATGAGTCAGCTGAGGTCTCTAGGGCTCAAGAATTATCTCCTACAGACTCTGATGCATGAGGATTCCATTCCCGACGAGCAGTACAATTTGATCTGAATGATGGAGAGGGGTGCAGGGGGGGGGGGGACGAGACGGGGGGCGCTGTGCGTGCACCCACTAAAAATCTGACAGTCGCGAAAAGACTGGTGGAAACCACTACCAGAAGAGGAAAGACCAGCGACTCCTGGACCTGCTTGGATTATTCCGTCTTCTAATGTGTCAGATGTAAAGAACAACTGGGCTTCTGCATTGGTTTCAACTTCTAAAACCCCTGCTGAGAACTCATTGCTTGCAAATACTAGAGACATGACGACTTTGATGAAGTGGTACCGCCGGCAAATGAACAAGACCGAGCTTACACAAGAAGATTTCGAAGGGCAGGCTTATGAAGTTGTTAAATCTTTCTACCCGGATGTCATTTACCTTCAGTTCCAGATGGAGGAGTGTCACAAGATGCTCACAAATCAGGTTGACTGGACAAATCCGGAAGGAGACCAAGTCAGATTCGATGTTAAAAGACCACTGCCCCTCGATGGTCTTCCAGGGCATGAAACTATTCAAACACATTTCTTCTTTAATAAAGACTTAGAGTATTTGAGATATGGCAGCAAGGGAAGCAGTCCCGCACTATCAATTTTCAAGATAAAGGTTGCTAGGTATCCTGACTTTGGTCTTAAACTATTAGTGCCGGTGCAAATGTGGATTGATGATGTGTGTACCTATGACATAAGTGCAAAATATGGCATCTCTTACTGGTGGTTTAATCGATAGAAGTTCTATATTGACAGACATGATTCTTCGTCGCGTCAAAAAGAAGTCAGAATACACATGCGGATTCTTAGTGTCGTCAGAATTAAAGCCTACTCAAGATATGGGTATGACTACTTGAGCGAAATTGTCCCTACAACGAAAGCTGATTTCCAAGAACACACGATTGCTGAAAAGGATTTCAAGAACCTGTATCCCAGTGACTTTGAAGACCTGAATCTGCTTCTTCTGCAAGGTCATCTCGATCATCTTCCCGGTTCAGACAAACGGATGCTGTCTACTGCTATCAAGCTATGGACCCAAAACTTAGTGATATCGACAAATTTGAATGCGGAGTTAAGATTTTTTAACTCGGCAATAAAAGCGTACCAGACGCAGTTGAACCTCACAAATCATGATGGAATGCTACATAGGGGGGCTGGGGGGGGCGGACAGAGCAATGCATGATTATAACCATCATTGCAAGTCTCCACGAGCAGTAGTGTTCCCGTCAAAAACAATGAACGAAAGATCATGCGGTTCAACAAAATATACAAGTTCAGTGATGGAACGTTGACACGTATTCTGGAAGCACTGGATTACAAAGTCAAAGAATTTAAGGTCAAGCGGCTCAATCCGGGTATGAATACGCAATTCTGGACTCAAAAGGACGTGACAAGGAGCAAAGAGTTCTTAGCTGGCTATGAAAAAGCGACTAAAGACAAGAAGGATCTACCAAAACCTAGAATGCTTTGTTGGTGGACGTGTTCGTGATATTGACTACAGGCTTCTTCAGAGAACGAAATGATATCGTCATTCCGTTTAAAAGGTCAATATTCTGTGTATTATATTATAAACTTTGTACATTATATAGTAGTGTAGTAATCAGTGTTATGTGTCAGTTAATGAATTTTTCATAAGTTTCTCGTTAAACTCCAAATTACTTTTATACCCATCATAACTGACACTAACATAATCCCTCATTAATTAAGGGGGATCATATATAGGTTCTAATATCAGCTTGTATTTAATCAGACCACATTTTCTGCCAAAATTTTCTAACTTATTTAAATCAATTGAGATGCTAAATCTCAAAGGGTTTGAAATTTTTGATCAGGGAGAAGATGTGATTTAATATTAAACTCTGAAAAAAAATGTAATCTATTAAGACTCCAGCAGGTACTCCTCCCTCTATATGTCAAACAATTTCGATTACCGACGCACTTGTTGAGGAGGAGCGTTTCTAAAAAATCAAAACAATCAAGGTACAATGGCTTTGATGTCTATATTACAAGTACCTTGATTGATTTTTCAACTGGTTTTATAGAAAAGTGAACTGTACCAAAAGACCGACCTTGTACTTACTTTATCGGAGTTATAAGGATGGTATGTTAGGTACAAGTTCCATGATCCCGTCAGAGCCGGCCGAAGGGATTCTACTAGGGACAATCCACTAGTTAGTGTAGAAGTCCTTAGGTAATGTATTACAAAAGGAGTAAATGTCAGAATAATGGAATAAAGCAGACTGAGATGGACTAGTACTATGTAAACATACCTAACAAAGTAATGATCTCGGTAAGCACAGAAGGTGTTTAATAATGAAAAAAGTAAATGTTTAAGATAAAGAGGTGAAAAAGAAAGCTACCCTCCTTAAACATTATTAGGTCAGAAACTGGGTCACTACATATGCTTGTCAGAACACATTGTGATTGCTGACATTAAAGACAAGTATCATGGACCTCAGTGTTACGCGGCACAACCCTCCCGAGGCGGGGCCACGGGGGGTCAAGAATTTTTTTTCCCCTCAAAGGATTCTTGTTTCATTTCTCAACGAAATCAAACTACAATTTTTTAAATCATCTCTATCACTCTGAGTTAGATGATATTGAAAATGTGGCAGTCTGCTCCAGCCTCCATCTACTAAAACCAAAAATTACACTATAGAGTCTAGAGCCATGAGATCATCCATAAATCTCGTTTGGAAACCAATACAAACTATGCTTGCTCATCACACACTGTGATAACAAGTAAGATCTTAAGAGTCCTACGCATTATCTCCCCTCGTGTATTGATGCAGAACATCCAAGTGATACGAAAGTACTCACAATGAAGATGGAAATCCTTCTAGAGCCAACATCAAACAAGCTCTTGGCAGGTGACATGTGAGATCCATTATGGATCAAACTTGTAACAAATGGAAACCAACGATGGTGCGATTCTTTATGAATCAAACTTGTTCCAGGCAGTGAATTGACGACTAGTTTTTGGAAAACCTTTCGATGTGCTCAACAGAACTGACTTTCGAGCACATTTTGCACAGATGTATATCTTTCAAAAACAAATGTTGTTTCTATTGAAATTTGATTTATGTCATAAAACCTTTGATGTGTCATAAAAACAATTTTCTGAGTGACACGCGACTGATTTTCAAATCAATTTCTCATTAATTAGTGGGTTTTAATTCATTGGTTCACTCACTCCGTGCTTTGTCTACTTTGAGACGCTCCGGTATGAGAACGGCTAGCGCAACTGCAAAACCCTGTCAAGGAGATTCTTTGGAAGTCTACCTGATCATAGGCAGTATTTATACTGATTAGCGGGGAACCGTGGTTCTTGCAACCTTATTCATCGAAAGTGAACAAAGACACTTTCGTTTGTTTATTACTAACATATACTTGCAAGAATCCCTGACTGTAGCAGCTGCTAGCAAGAGACATGCCAATTCATAACCCCATGCTCACACTTAATATTCCTAATCAAAGACATCATGTATTACTAGAAAGACCTACAACATAGCTTCCGCAACTCTGATGCGTGCAATCATGATCCATAAAAGTGTGAGCATGCCGGTCCAAAGTCACTACATCACATGGAGGCCATACTTTCACAAGGATGATTTGGAGATTTACTGTGGCTGATGATCTCAAAGAATGCTCAAAGATTACACAAGTCAAAGGAACTATGCTCAAAGACTACTACGGTATGTACGAAGTAATCAATGCATGAAGAATTAAAGACTACGAGCGGAACACAAGAAATAGATAGCTGAGCTTAATTTAGTATTTTCTGGGGTGACCTCCCTTAGGGGGAGATTGTTAGATATTAGAAAAAGACTTAGTCACCCCGTGTATTTTATCGTTTATTGGTGCTCGTCGTTAAGTAGTTAATGTATAATGTTCGGTAATGGGTCGGGTAGTAAACCCAACATGTTAGCCCTTTACCAAGGCCCTAGGTCAGTTACTATTATAAGTATAAAAGCCTCTTCCATGCCATGGAATAGGTGGGTTAGTTATTTCATTTATACAAGTTCATTTTCTCACTCTAGAAAGTTCTCTCTCACTTTCTCTCTCTAGAACTTGGCTAATCCTCGAGTCATTCGATTATGTTATGATTTCCAATATCCTACATAACCCAAGAGGTGACTTGAAAGCAATCATCACCCGAAGTGGTATTTCTTATGATGGACCTCTAATTCTACCTCTTCTCTCTCCTCTTCCCAAGGTGGTGGAACGGGAACCAAAGGTGACAAAGGATACGGTGCAACCGAGTACCGAAAACATCCAACCTCTGGTAGTCCAAATTCAAGCTCTAATTGATGAGCCCGTTGTTGCTCCTAAGCCTAAACCGTATATACCTTACCCTTCAAGAGCCAACAAACAAAAGCTCCGTGAAAAATATGATAATCTAGCTTAGAAATTTGTTGAAATCTTTAGGGAATTGCATTTCGAGTTCAGTTTCGCGGATGCTCTTCTACATATGCCGAAATTTGCTTCAATGTTTAAAAGTCTCCTTAATAATAAATAAAAATTGTTTGACTTAGCTAAAACACCGGTGAATGAGAATTGTTCGGCGGTTATCTTAAAAAAGTTGCCCGAAAAACTTGGAGACCCCGGCAAGTTTCTTATTCCATGTGATTTTCCGGAGTTAGTTGAATGCTTAGCCTTGGCCGATCTTGGTGCAAGCATCAACTTGATGCCTCTTTCCATATGGAAGAATCTATCACTCCCCGAACTTACTCCTACTCAAATGATTCTTAAACTTGTAGACCGATCGACTACTAGTCCATCCGGTATTGCCGAAGATGTCTTTGTAAAAGTAGGAAAGTTCCATTTTCCGGCCGACTTCATAGTCGTTGATTATGTTGCCGATCCTCGGGTCCCTTTAATTCTTAGAAGACCCTATTTGAGGACGACGCGTACTTTGATTGATGTTTACGGTGAACAATTAACTCTCCGAGTTAATGATGAAGCCATAACCTTTAAAGTTGGTCAACCTTCAAGATACTCCTACAAAGATGCTGTGTCGATTAATCGAATCGATGTCGTCGACATAGCTTGTGAGGAGTATGCTCAAGAAGTGCTCGGACATTCGGATAGATCAATGAGTGGCAATCCCACTCCGTCTTTAGATCATATCCTTTCTACTTCTTCCCCCTCTCTCACACCTTTTGAGGAAGGTGACTTCATTTTGGAAGAAATCGAAACTTGGCTTACAAATGATTCAATTCCACCAGGAATTGATTATGACAACTTTGATCCGGAGGGAGACATTCTTCTACTCGATAAGTTATTAAACGATGATCCATCATCTCCTCTCCCTCTAAAAGAACTTCATGTTGAGGAACTTAAAATCGTAAAATGATCTATTGATGATCCTCCAGAGCTTGAGCTCAAGGATTTACCTTCTCATCTTGAGTATGCATTTTTAGAGGGTACCGATAAACTACCCATCATAATTGTTAAAAACTTAAAAGAAGATGAGAAGGTCCGACTTCTAAAGGTTTTAAAGTCACACAAGCGTGCCATCGCTTGGAAAATCTCCGATATAAAGGGCATTGACCCTCAATTTTGTACTCACAAAATATTAATGGAGGATGACTCTAAACCGACAATTCAACATCAAAGACGGGTTTTAACCCAAAAATTCATAAGGTTATCAAAAAGGAAGTTATAAAACTCCTTGATGTCGGATTGATTTATCCAATCTCCGATAGTCCGTGGGTTAGCCCCATTCATTGTGTGCCTAAAAGGGTGGTATGACCGTAATTGAAAATGAAGATAATGAGTTGATACCTACTCGATTAGTTATAGGATGGCGTGTATGTATTGAGTACCAAAAGCTAAATGATGCCACTCGTAAAGATCATTTCCCGTTACCGTTTATGGACCAAATGATTGAGAGACTCGCGGGAAACGAATACTATTGTTTTCTAGATGGTTTCTCGGGATACTTTCAAATTCTTATAGACCCGCAAGACCAAGAGAAGACCACCTTCACTTGCCCTTATGGGACGTTTGCATACCGACGCATGCCTTTCGGCTTATGTAATGCTCCGGGCACGTTCCAAAGGTGCATGATGGCCATTTTCCACGACATGATCGAGGAAACAATGGAGGTCTTCATGGACGATTTCTTGGTCTTCGGGGAATCTTTCTCCTCTTGCCTCTCCCATTTAGACAAAATGCTTAAACGGTGCGAAGACACTAATTTAGTTCTAAATTGGAGAAGTGCCATTTTATGGTAAAAGAAGGCATTATTCTAGGACATAAAATTTCAAAGTCCGGGATTGAGGTCGACAAAGCTAAAGTTTATGTTATAGCTAAACTCCCTCATCCGACTTCTGTTAAAGGCATTCGAAGTTTTTTAGGTCACGCCAGGTTTTATCGTCAATTTATTCAAGATTTCTAAAATCGCCCGGCCGATGACCCATATTTTGGAAAAAGATATCCCTTTCTTTTTCTCTAAAGAGTGTATCGAAGCATTTAATACACTTAAGAAGAAATTAACCTAAGCACCAATTTTAGTTACCCCCGATTAGGACTTGCCCTTTGAAATTATGTGTGATGCTAGTGATTTTGCAATTGGGGCAGTCCTAGGGCAACGTAAGACCAAACATTTTCTGCCTATACACTATGCTAGTAAGACCATGATGGATGCTCAAGCACATTACACCACTACGGAAAAAGAGTTGTTAGCCGTGGTGTATGCTTTCGAGAAATTCTGGCCTTAATTAGTCTTATCAAAGACCATAGTGTATATGGACCACTCGGCTCTCAAATATCTTCTTGCCAAGCAAGATGCTAAGCCAAGATTGCTCCGGTGGATTCTCCTACTCCAAGAATTTGATGTCATTATTTGTGATAAAAAAGGAGCGGAGAATCTCGTGGCCGACCACTTATCAAGACTTGAAAATCCCCACCAAGATGTTCTCGAGAACAAGGAAATTACTGAAACATTTCCTCTCGAGACACTTGGTATGGTTACCTTTCTTGGTGATGATAGTACCCCATGGTTTGCCGATTTTGCAAATTACCATGCGAGGAATTTTGTGATTAAAGGGATGTCGTCCCAACAAAAGAACAAGTTTTTCAAGGATGTTAAGCACTACTTTTAGGACGACCCCTATTTGTTCAAGATTTGTGCGGATCAAGTGATCCGGCGGTGTGTTTACGGCCAAGAAGTTGTTGATATTCTCACAGCTTGCCATCATGGGCCCACCAGGGGACATTATGGTGCCAACTACACCGCCAAGAAAGTTTTTGACTCGGGATTCTTTTGGCCTACCACTTACCGCGATGCCCATGACTTGGTCACCCGTTGTGACGATTGTCAACGTCAGGGAAAAATCTCACAACGAGATGAAATGCCTCAAAACGCAATTCAAGTTTGTGAGATTTTTAACGTTTGGGGCATCGACTTCATGGGCCCGTTCTTGTCTTCACGAGGGAACAAGTATATACTCGTGGCCGTCGATTATTTGTCAAAATGGGTTAAAGCGAAAGCGCTCCCAACCAATGACGCTCGAGTTGTTTGCAAAATTTTAAAATCTCTCTTCACT
>BQNB010157214.1:0-11659 GCA_026074375.1 Tanacetum coccineum | reverse complement strand
TCGTCTCTAAAGCTTCAACGAACCGTTATTAAGAGCTTGTACCAGCCTTGCATTAGTTTTTGCTTCTTGTAACATCAACACTTAAAAAGAATATGTATGTTGTATAATATAGATAGTTCCTATTGAAAATTAAATGTGTAAAAACTTACATCTTGTACAAGCACATACATCAAACATTATATCAGGCCTAGAAGCTGTTAGATACATCAATGATCTAATCATTGATCTATATAAGTAAACATCAACATCTTTAGCGTCTGCATCTTTGAGAAATGGCTTCAAAGTGTCCATAGGAGTACTTATTGTCTTCATAGTTGAAAAACCAAACTTCTTTAAAATTTCATCCACATACTTATCTTGACTGATGAAAATTCAATCATCTTTCTGTGTCACTTATAGTCCTAAGAAGAAAGTAAGCTCACCTATAGAGCTCATCTGGAACTTCTTATGCATTAATTTCTCAAACTCAGTGCATAAACTCTTCTTAGTAGATCTAAAAATGATATCATCTACATATACTTGAACTAGTATAATGTCACCTTTGACTCTTTTAATGAACAAAGTCTTATCTATCTGGCCTTTCTGAAATCCATTGTCCAAAAAATAAGTAGATAGAGTCTTATACCAAGCTTTAGGAGCTTGATGTAGACCATGTAATGCCTTTTCTACCTTATAAACTTTGTCAGGAAACTATAGATCTTCAAACCCTAGAGGTTGATAGACATAGACTTCCTCTTCAATCTTGCCATATAGAAATGCACTCTTCACATCCATCTGATACACAACAAAGTCTTTGAATGAGGCATATGCTAAGAATAGCCTAATTGCTTCAATCCTAGCAACTAGAGCAAAAACCTCATCATAATCAATTCCATCTTCTTGAGTGTATCCCTGAGTAACCAACCTAGCTTTGTTCCCGATTACAATGCCTCTTTCATCTTTCTTGTTCATGTATACCCATTTAGTACCAATAGCTCTTTTGCCTTGTGGTAAATCCATCAAAGTCCAAACCTATTGTAATTTGAACTGCAGAAGCTCTTCTTGCATAGCTTCTATCTAGCTTGGATCTTCTAATGTTTGGATTACCTTTTTGGGCTCTACTTGTGATAAGAAACATGCAAACAGACAATTCTGAAAGTCTTTATGGTTGATTCTCTGTTGCACTAAACTAAACATACCATGTTCAGTTACATTCTTTATCATCCTTTTGGTTTGATGTTAGGAATTATTATAAACAGACTTAAGTCTGGTAGTTATAGAGTTAAGTCTGGTAGACATAGGTAAGTCTGCCAGTACTAAGTTAAGTCTGGCAGTACTATAGTTAGTACTGATATTGTCTAGTTAAGTCTGTTTATGTAACAGAATAGTGATAATAGTTATCTTAGAGATATCTTAGGAGATATCTTAGGAAAGGATATGCATTATCCTTTCACACGTTTGTAAATCCCATTAGGGTTTCCTTGGTGTATAAAAGGAACCCTACGACACAATGTTTAGTATGAGATTGAAATAGTATTCTAATAGAAATTAATAGCAAATAACAAAGTTTCACATTATGTTCTTCTTAGTACTTGTGTTAAGATTCCGCATTAGCACATAGTATTCATAGTCATTGTCTCTCATATAGTTGATTTGGATTTATTCAAGTTAACAATTGGCTTACAAAAGGCTAATCAGATCTAAGACTCAGGACCAACATTTTATAAATTTTTTTTGTATTTATGATTTTTTAACAAAAACAAAACTTTCAAAAACAAAAGGGTCTTCAAATCACGATCGACAAACTTTAAACGAGATAATCTTAATCACAAATCCCTGGCAGCGGCGCCAAAAATTGTGTTGATCCCAAGCCTTGATCGATTCTTTACCTTGTAAAGTGTATGTTACCTTGGATGAATCCAAAATAACAATGGTTGAGACTTTGTTTGTATATCAAAGTGTATGCGGAATCTACACTTTGATACTCTAGAAGTATTAATCAATGAAACAGTACTAAACAATGAACAATGAATAAAACACAAAATGCTTCAATATTATTAGAACAATAATACGAGTACTCTTGCTTAGTACTAGGGTTACAACCTTGAAGCTATATGTTCTTTCTCTAAGATGTATATTTTTCTCTTAAGTATATCTAAAACCTTAACCTAGGATCTCTTTTTATACACCACAAGGAGTCCTTTACAAGATAACTACCGAACTTTTAGGGTCAATTACAATTATAATCTATATGATTCTTCCTAAAATAAAAGATATACATCTTCCTTATTTATCTCATTGATACCTTATCTCCAAGTCAGCAAAATTAAAACCATCAGCAGGATTACTTTTCTTCTACGAAGTATTAACTTATTACTTGGCAGTATTAACTCTTGTGAAGATTTATTCCTAACAATCCTCCCTTAAACTTGTGATTTACCTCCAAATCATCAAGTTTTCATTCTAGATTAATTTCTGTCTTCTGATGTGTTTCTTTCAAACACTTATCTCACTTCCTTCAATTGTGATCTGATGATCTTTAGTAGTTCATCATGTTGTGTGCTTTCTTGTATCAACCTCCAATCTCTTACTCAGGCATCTTTGATATATTTTTATGATTAGAGGATACTTTCTTCTTGGTAAGCATATGTTTCGGAAAATTCCATTTTGGCATCAGCAGATGTGAAACTCCATAGAAATCACATAAACTCCAACTTATCAGATTATACTCATTCTGATCATCTTTATTTCATCTCCTCATCAGCTCATAAAAGTGTATGCTGTCTCCCACAAGCATTAATCATTTCCTTTGGTTTTGAAGTAACTATACCTTTCTTCTGTCCAGCCTGTATAAACTCCATATTTTTGTCTATCAAAATCATAAACATCTCACTCCAGATATCTTGTAGTTCTTTAATGCTTCCATTCGTTTGTGTTGTGTATTTTGTAGTACATGAAGTTTTCTGACAAAGTGTAAGTCTTCCAATCCACAATTGGATACTTTGTAGAGAGTGAATCAACATCTACAGCAATTTCTTCTCTTGGAACTATGTCTAAATAACCTTTGAGATCTTCCTTCTCATCATCTTGTTCCTCCTTTTTGTCTTCTTTGTAGTACTTTTTTGTTCCTTTTTCTAGGAAGAGATTTCTACCTCTTTCCTGTAGTTTTCTTTCTCAAATTTGTTCTACTTGAAAAATCAGCAGGCTTCTTATTTTCCTTTTTCATTCCCAAAATCCATATTGCAAATAGTTATGATTAATATCCATACCTTTTCAAAAATTGGCTAATCTCTCAATAGCTCATTCCATCAAAGTCTTTCATCTTGTAATTACTTTGATTCTTCAAGTATACAATCATGTTCTTCCTTGCTTGAGCTTCTGACTTTGGTTTATTCTTCATATTCTAATACTTTTGAACTGAAGGATCATTCCAATCAATATCCTTAGTTGTCTTAGGATCAGTTGTAACTCTTTCTTCATCCAGTGCTAAAAGTTGTCTTAATATATCTTCATCTCTTGCTATTTGTACTTTTTCCTCTTTATCAACTTGTTTTTGCAATCTGATAGCTTCTTCTAGACCCTGTCTCTCTTGTTCCAATAACTTCTTAGACTTTTTCACAGGTTCTGGTTCAGTCATGATTTTTTTGCCTTTATCCTTCCTTGCCTCTTTACTCCTTCTGCCATATATAACTCTACCAGCAGTACTAGGAGATTCCCTGGCAGTACTAATATTTATAGGAGCAGTACTAACTGTAATACCAGATGTACTTTCTTCTAGTTGGCTTTTTTGCAGCAGTATCTTTGGATCATGAACAACTTTATCATCTTGAGCCAAGTAGGTGTTAGGGTCTCATTTATCCTCCCATGTTTGGAAGATTCATCTTCTTATCCTCTGAAAGCACCAACCCTGGCTCTCTTCTTTGCACTTTCCCAGTCTTGAATTTAGACTCCACTTCTTTATCCTGAGAATAAGCTTAGTAAATGCAGAACTGTAAGTTTGCTTTGTCTTCTTTAAATCATCCTCCAAGACTCCAATTCTCTAGATTAGTTTTGGTAAAACCAAATTCGTCAATTCATTTAGTTTCAATGCTACCCCATCTACTTCAATGTGAGTGGAACAGCATGGAGGAGGTGTTCATTGATGTGTTGGAAAACATGGTTCTATTGCTCAGTGTGCTAGCTTGAGGGATTCAAAGGTAGGTGCTGGAATGGTTTAGATGATAGTGAAGGTGTGATGTGATCTGATGGTTGAAGATGAAGGTGTTAGGTGAAGGCTTCAGGAGGTGGTGAAAGTAAGCATAGTAGGAAATAACTTAATTTTTTCCCCTGTATATCCTTTGGTAAGCCTCCTCATGTTGCTAAAAACCTTGTTATTTAGAGAGGGTACAGGATATGTTTTGGAATGTGTCTTAAGCTGTTTCTTCTGCATATCTAGGTAAATTTGAATAAACCTAGGATACATTAAAAACTTATGGGGGCTTCCTATGTTTATGTATCATATATGTTCAATAAAAATCAGCTGGAGAAGTTGTATTTCCTATTTGTTGCTAAGCAAGATAAGTAGCATGTAGCTCTGTTACTTTAAATGCTTCCAAGCAGTTTCTTAGGGTAAGGCAATGAAGTTAGAGTTGTATAAGAAACCTCCATTGGGTGAGAAAACACCCTTTGAAAAAGTTAACTTATCTGAATCTGGTTGATACCCTATGAGTGCAAGCTGCGCAAAAATATCTGAGTTGGGAATAGAAGTGATACCATCATGATCTTCCAACTTGAGATGTCTTCTTAAGGAGGCTTCAGTGATAGTCTTGGATTGGCCATCAATGATAGCTGTGATTGTTACCTCCCCATCAATGTCAGTAGAAGCTTCTGAGTCTCCAATTTGTTTGATGAATGAGATATAGATATATGGCTTCTTAGTGAGAGCCTAGCTGATATGACTGTGACTTAAGAAGTCAATAACTTGATGAAATCCCTCACTCCTTGTAGACTTTTCCAAGAACGCTGCCATATTGTGCTTATCACAAAATTCTAAACTAGCCTTGAGTAAAAAGGTGATTAATGATGTGGGTTATGATCGTGTGGGAAAGTATGAAAGCTGGAGAAAGTTAATTGAGATTATATAGAGAAAACGTAGAGATATGGTTTGACCGACTTAAAGAAATTTTAGTTTATCGTGAGTAAATCAAGCGAATATATAGAAAGATCACGAAAGTCCAATTAGTCAAACCCTATATCGTAGGTATTTGGCGGAAATATCTCAACGGCTCTATTTATTAATGAAAAATTCTGTTAGGGTTCAAACAGTACTAACGGTCATCCATCAGTACCAAATTTGGTCTAGCAGTGCTAAAATAAGCCTAGCAGTATTAACTTCTCCACCAAAAGTAGTACAAACGCCAAAGTTGTGTATCATTCAAAAATAGCTTCACACAATCTCTCTTTCTGTTTTTAAGCTCACTTTTTGCTTCTATTCTTTAACTCACTTAGCACTCTGTCTGTTTTCACACATCTCTCTGTCTATTTTAAGCTCACAATTCTCTCTTTTTTTTTTTCTTCCACTCTCCTTTCTTTTTTTTTTTCTTCATATTCTTTTGGCTCTAACAAATTCACACAAAGTATAGTTTTTTGGCAAATACCAGCCATTAACGATATGAGTAGTCTTTACCAATGCGTTTGCTTTGGACTGCCAATGCTTCCTTGTAAAAAACATGGTGACATGCATAACCATATAGTTTTGAGTAAACTATCAACTATTAACGGATTTGAGAAGTCTTTACCAGTAGTTGTTTGCACTGGACTAGTCAATTCTTGATGTCTATAAGACATGGTGAACTAATGACCATTTGTGGTGTGGTTTTAAAAACCAACACTTGAAGAACAAACAACATTCCTCCCCTCAAATAAGGCATGATTGAGTAACCAATTTCACACTTCATTGTTTATCCAGAAAAGAGTTAGCTCAAAACCAAGAAAATCATAATTCTAACATTTTTCTTGTTTGCAGTTTTAATTGTTTCTAAACAGGATTAACAGTGAGACATAGAAATAACTAGCAGTACTAACTATAAGTAACAGTTTTGTCAAACAGTCTTAAATATAACTGCAGTATAATTATAACTAGCAGTATTTATTTTACAAAGATCTTAATAGTACGAACTTTTAAACAAACTTTACATAAACAATAAAAGAGCTATGGGCATTAGGGATTTAGCATTCCAATACTTGAGACCAAGTACTGAAATCTACCAGCATCAAAACCTTTTGTAAGAAGATCTGCTACATTATGTTCAGTGTCAATCTTAACCATTTGAATCAACTTTTTAGCATTACGGTTCTTATAATCTGATGCCTATTCTCTATATGTTTTGTTTTAGAATGTTGAACAGGATTTTCTATTATGCAGATAGTATTTTATGTCAATATATAAAATAACAGTATCATGAAAATTGTACCAATAGTCAGTAGATGGTTTTGTAGCAGGAGAACTGGTCCACAAACAAACTTGCAGCAGCACACATATTAGCCCCAGTTGTAGAAAGTGGCAACTACAGTTTGTTTCTTGCATTGCCAAGAGATCAGCTATTTCCTAAAAAACTGACAACTCTTCAGTGGTTTGACTTCCATCCTTGTGGAGCTCCAGATAGTCATGGCTGAGTAAGCATAAACCTAATTCTAATGGAGAATTCCTTAGAATACAAAGTCTAAAGGATGGTTTTCCTTTAAGGTATCTTATGGATTAATCTTAACAGCTAAGAGATGGATGTCTTTGGAGAAACTGAAAACCTTGCACTTGCATAGACTGCAAACCACGAATATTCTGGTCCTGGATGCTATAAGGTACATTAAGATCCTATCAGTAAGATCTATAAATATGTTCATACATCAGCAGCATCATCCATCTTGAACAAAGCTTTTTCAATCTGTGGATTGAGGCAGATTCAATTGTGTAGTTGAAAACTTTCTCAAAATTTCAATTTCGACACATTATTTATCTTGACTGATAAAAATGCCTTTCTTTTTCTGTTGGACCTGTAAACCCAAAAAGAAGGTAAGTTCTCCCATAGATATCATTGAAAACTGTATCTTCATTAAGTTTCTCGTAACTCTTCAAATAACTCCTTCTTTGTAGATCCAAAGAATAATGTCATCCAATATATTTGAAACAGCAGATCATGTGCCTTTTGTCTCTTTATGAATAATGTTTGGTCAATCTTCCCTCTTTGAAAACCATTGCACAAAAGATAATTGGCCAAAGTGTCATACCAAGCTCTTGGTGCTTGATGCAGTCCATATAATGCTTTCACTACCTTATAGACTTTATCAGGATGGTCAGGATCTTCAAAACCTGGAGGTTGACATACATATACTCCCCTTTAATTGACCATACCAGGATGCACTTTTTAATCCATTTAGTAAACCCATAAATCATATAGTAGCATAAGCTAGAAACATTCTTATAATTTTGCCTCATTATAGCCAATAGGTGCAAAGACGTCTTAATAGTCTATGGCCTCTTCTTGAGTATGTCATTGAGCAATAAGTCTTGCTTTGTTTCTGATGGACAGATCCACCTTTCATCTTCTTGGTTTCTGAAACCCACTTTGTACCATTGTCTATGACCTTTAGGTAAATCCATAAGAATCCAGACCTTTTGCAGTTTGAATAGAGAGTCCTCTGCATTGCTTCTACCTGTTGGATCACTAAGAGGCTTTAGAAAACTCTTTTTTGGTTCTTCCTGGAGAGGAAAAACAAGCAAAGACATGTATGAAGATCCTGATGAGACTAAACCTTCATTTATAGCACTAAGAAATCCTTGTTCTGGTAAGAAGTTTTCATCCTTTCTTGTTTGAACAGATGACGACACTTAACAATCACATGTTCATATGGGTGATCTTTGTGAATTTCTAGTGTGAGGGAAGTGGTAGGTACTGCATAAGATTGTGGAATGTTCCCCAATTCAATTTCTTGGTCCTCCACTTATGTGTCTTCAGATGCATGACTAGGTTCTACCAAGTCTTCAGGGGCAGCAGTATTAACTTCAGGGACAGCAGTACTAACTTCTCTACTCGTATTAATTTTGGTCTGGTAGTATTAACTTGTTGAACTGCAGTACCATTTATCCTTAAGATGCTTCCATCATAAGATTGTCTGTAGCATCATTCTTCATATGTAAACCATCTTTATCCTATTTGGCTATCAGCAACAAATTCTTGGGCAACACTCCCAAAATATGAAGCATCCTTCCAAATTGGCATTACAATGCAATCTTGATTATCTTGATCTTGTTGAGAAAAGATGTATAGAGTTAGAAACTCTTTGTGTACCTGAATAAGTCATTAGTATATGTCCTGCAAGCAAAGATACCATAGCTCGATTCCTTGGTGCCCTCGAACAAGGGGGAGTACACATCAAGGGGGAGCATTTATTTCATCGTTTTTACTAATGCTAATCGGCGGAGCCTTTTTGATTCTACAAAAAGGGGGAGAAATGGAAATAAAACTCACTAAAAACTTGTTTAAAATTAATTTTACATTTAATGAGTTTAGATTTTGTAATCATCAAAAAGGGGAAGATTGTTGATAGAAATAATGCCTAAAAACATTGTTAATATTTTTCGATCTCTCTACGTTTTGATAATCACAAAATGTAAAAACAATTAATGAAAAATTAATTATAAACAAGTAATTAGTAGTAAATTTTCATTTCAAAAATTTAATCACTTAAAGGTATGAATAAACAAATGCTTAATGTAGTTTATGATCAAAGGATTTTTTATTTAAACTCACACTTTTTATAAAAATGACACAAACATTTTTATATCTTTTACAAAACATTTTTAGATTTAAAAGAAATGTTTTATTCAAATAAATATTTTGAATTCAAATTTTCTACCCAAAAACGGCTAGAAATGTTCCAGAAAACACCTCCCCCAGAAAAGACAAAAAAGGGAGCGTCAGGCATGGGCGGCCCCCTTAATTATAACGGGCGGCCCCCTTAATTTTAAGGGGACCGACACCCTAATTAAGGGGACCGGCCACGTGTCTTTTTGTCACAGCTTGCCTATAAATACTAGACTATTCCCCACTGATTTTCTCACCTTTTGCACACACTTTCTTTCTGTTCTAAATCAGTTTATACTTTCCTTTCTTTCCTTTGATCATTAAATCATAAAGCCTTGTTTCCAAGTGATCCAAGCTTTGATCCTCAAGTGCAAGAGAAGAATACTTCCTATCATCAAGTGAAGAAGTATTATAGCTTAGTGTGTGTCCTTGCAACCTTGTTGCAATTGTATCATATCTTGTAAATCATTTGTGTATATTGTGAAGGTGTGTATCGTAGTTGTGTATACTAAGTAGATTGTAGTGATCATTGTAAGTATAGTTAGATCGGGTGATCTTAGTAAGTTGTGATAGATTGGTGTGATCATAGTAGTGTCTTGGTGAAGTGAAGTTGTGAAGCAAAGTGAAGTTGTGAAGAAGAGAGAAGTTGTGTAGTGAAACTTCAGTCTTCTGTTACTAATCAGCATTAACCCCCCTTATTCCCATTCAATATAGCATTAACCAGTGAAACAACAAGAATACTTTCAGCAGCATTAACTTTCTCAACCCAACACATTAATCATTGAACCAGCAGTAGTAAACTTTATATAACCACAGTAGTAAGTTCTTCAATCTTAAGTAGTACAGGCAGTACAACTATACTCTACTCTAGCAGTATAACTGACTGATTAGTACTCTAGGCAGTGTAATCTTGAGCAGTACGAACTGTTTTCTTCTAGCAGTACTAACTGTTGGCTTGGCAGTACTAACTCTGAAGTGTTTAATTCCCAACAATCCTCCCCTAAACTTGTGATTTACCTCTAAATTATCAAGTTTCTTAAATTAAACCTTCATTTTCTTTGCTGAGAGGATTCTTCCAAACACTTTATCTTCTTGGTCTTTCTTCTTTTGCTGCACTCTCGCTGGATTTCTTCTTTTCATTGCTGCGCCTCTTGCCCTCCCTGAGCTGTTCCATCACCATCTAAACAAAAGGTGTGATCTTCATTAATATTTTTCGATATCCTCCCCTATTTGGAAGTGATCCTCCAAATCATCCTTCTTATTGAGAAACCCCCCCCCCAAGCCATCACAACTTGAATTCTTCCTGTGCATCAATTTAATCCAATCTTTTGTTCAAAGTAACTGATGCACTGATATTGTCTTTGGATACATGAATCCAACCACTCTGTTCTTTGGCATCCAGACCCCAACATGTTGAAGCTTTAACAGACATTAAACCCTACCTTCCTCTTGACACAATATATACAGCCTTTGGCTTACAGCATTAACTTTCTCATCCTAGTTTTCATTAAGAATGCTTTGAACAACGTTTCTTTTTGGATGAGGGTTAAGACAATTCTATGAGAATTATGTGATTTACCTTTAGCATTGTTCCAATATAAGTTTTTGTACCTTCCTTTTACAATCTTTTATCAATGGTAAAGCTTCCACGAAGCAAAACAAGCTTTAATGTTCATCACAAACTCCATTTCCTAGCTGTATTGGATTTAAGATTATCCCATTCCTTTGACCTCTAGGTTTTTGTGATTCTATACATCTCTGCATATTAACCTGTCCTTTTAACAGATTCTTCTATTTGATTGACAGACTCTACATGATTTGCAGGATAAAAAACTTTTTTTCCAATCTTTGGGTCAACCTTAAGTGGAGACTCAAAAGAGCTAGTTTCATTATCAGTCATTTGATGTTGTTCCAAAGAGTCATTCAAGTATTCTTCTTAAGAATTATCTTACACTTTATCATAACCAGTGGTAGGCGTTAAACTAGAAATCCCTAGGACCATACTCATTATACCTCAGTTCAATTGAATTCTTCCAAGACCTGAATAAGATAAGTCTAAAGTTGTTGGCTATTAAGATTCAAAGGATGAGTTGAGGGACAGCATAGCTAACCTACTCCTTTCTTGCTTTTGTCAGTTATCTGACTTTCTAACATTTCATTTAAGTCTTTAGTAGATTTATCAAACTTTGCAATTTTAAAATCAACAATCCTAAGTAATCCTAACTGATATTCTTTACTACCTACACTTCTTTTAAGTAGATCAATTTCCTTAGAGAAAAGAACTTCATGTTCTCTATATTTAACAATTTGACCTTCTAAAGTTGCTAAACCTCTTTTGTATGTAGCTGCTTTAAAATCAGTATCACTAAATTTAACAAGCAAATCATCATACTGTTTCTTTAAAGATTCAAACAATATTAACAGTTGATCTAAATGGCCTACCAGTATCAAACTTTTGATTAAAACACCTTTTTGTGAATGTTGTTCTTTTTAAAAAGGGCCCGTGAACAGTTGATTGTGCTTGATTTTGAAAATTTGTCCTTGATCGATTCTTGTTGAACCCACGCCTTGATCGATTCTTTACCTTGTAAAGAGTATGTTACCTTGGATAAATCCAAAATAACACTGATAGAAACTTTGTGTTGATATTAAAGAGTATGCGGAATCTACTCTTTAATACTCTAGAAGATATATCAATGAAACAGTAGATATTAATGAACAAAAATGCTTCAATATTATTAATGATAAATAATACGAGTACTCTGTGTATTACTAGGGTTTACAACCTTGAAGCTTTTACAATGAGATGCTGTGTAGGTATGTGTATGATAATGAGATGA